>JAODGE020005470.1:0-22079 GCA_027574965.2 Ecitophya simulans
GGGGGGGGGGGGGGGGGGGGCGGGGGGGGGCGGGGGGGGGAGAAGATAGCGCGGATCATCTCACCACCACACACCACCCTCCTCCCTCCTCCGAGTCCTCTACACTGATAATGGTCGGCATATCATTTATTTATTTGCCTACTTCCCCCCCCCGTGCGTACTTGTTTGTTATGGGGGCACACATGAAGAGCCACGAAAAAAAAAGGTAACAGTAATGCTGCTACTAGCGGTGGCAGTAATAGAGGGGAGAGAAAAACGAAGCTCACACCAGCGACTTTTATTTTTCGGCTCTTCTCTTAAGTTTTAGTCCTTTTTTTCTTTTTTACGTGGCAATAGGCATTAATAGAGTAAACACACTTACAGTAGCAAGATAATATCGGGAAAAAATCGATGAGCACTGCACACATACACACAGAGAGAAAGAAATGGAAGCATATCCACACACACATGGACAGGTTGTTGTTGTTTTTGAGGGTGTGTGAGGGTAGTTTCGCATTCGTGCACATATATATAGTTATCATCATTATATTAGGTGGATTTAAGAGGGTTCTAACAGCCCTCATGTAACAAGGATCAGACTTCCACAACAGTGGACGAAACACGCACGATTGAAAAATAATACGCCCTTCCAGCAGCGCTCAACTAAAAGAAAAGGGGAAAAATGTATCTTCAAAGGAGAGAAAAAAAAACATGCGAACGAAAGACCGCTCACGGTGACTCAGTTGAGCTGTGGGTGCAAAAACAAGGGGGTACTCACTTGCCAGTAAAAGAGAAAAAAAACAGTAAACAACAGTAACATTAGCGAACAGCAGACAAAGAAACGTGCATTGGAAGCAGTTCGTGATAACGGCGGCACTGTGATGTAATACGAGAAAAAATGAGCTCGCATTTTTAAACAAAAGAAGCTCCTTGAAATACACAAGAGCAGGTGATCATGCGCTTACGCAATGCAAGAGGTCATAGAAACTAGGAAAAGATACAGTACAAATAAACTTGAGGAACGCCACTCATAAGGAGAAGAATTCTATACACATGTACAATTCCGATGTCCCTACTCTTGTATCTGCAGCAGCATGTATAAGTACACCTTCCCGCCTCTCGCCTCCATTCGTACACCAGATAGAACACAACGATGACAAAACCAGCTCAGCCATATATATATATATATATATATTCTTTTGGGGGGGTTGTCATGCACCGCCAAACTTCCTCTCATATGGTGACTGAGCCCGCTCTGCTTCCTCTTTCTTTCCCCCTCCCTGTGCTACCCTCTCTGTTTCGTCATCCGCCTCATCATTACCAGCACCACAGCACCCTTTTTCTACTGCCTAAAATCGGTACTGTGGCTTTTGATACATGTACTGCATGGCGGATGGGGAAGACTGAACCAGCTGGGGCGGCGGCGGCGGCGGCTGACCCGCTCCAGCAGTGGCCACTACGTATGTCTGACCGTGAATGTCCACCACCTGCTGTGCCGGAGGCTGCGGTGCAGCGGCGGCGGTGGTGCTCACACCCTGAGGAAGCTGCGCAATGTGATAGAGCTGGCCATTCATATAAACCATGGGCTGAGTTTGCGATTGCTGCTGAGCCTGTTGCTGCTGCTGCTGCTGCTGAAGGCTAGATATGTACTGCTGTAGAAGTGGAATATTAGTGGTGTACTGAGAGGGCACCTGATAAGTCTGCGTGGACGTGGTTCCGTCAGACATCTGTACAGGGAAGATCACGTTTGTCATCTGCTGCTGCTGCTGTGGAACGTGCTGCTGTTGTATCGCTTGCTGGGGATACGATGGAGGATGCCTCTGTTGCTGGGGCGGTGGTTGAGGGACATATATCAGCCGCTGTCCGGAGGGCTGCTGCATGAACACATACTGCTGCTGCTGCTGTTGTTGCTGCTGCTGGATGGGAATCGCTTGCGCCATGGCCTGTGCCTGCTGCACGGCCGCAGTTGTGGGGGCTTGGACAACTGTGTACGCCCCCAACTGGGGGTTGTACTGCACAAAGGCCCCACCAGCAACCCCAGGAGCAGTCGCCATCTGTGGGAAGGCTGCCGTAGTGGTGGCAGTGGCCTGCTGGTGCGGCGGCGGTGGCTGTGGCTGTTGCTGCTGTTTTGGCTGCTGTGCCATCACATGTGGGGTCCCCATCATTGTGGATGGAAGAGAGTTCGCAGGCGGGGTGACCATCACACCGCCATCACCATAGGGGACGGCGGTGGTCGCCGATGTCGCGTACATGGCCGCGGAGGCGGGGTGCAGCACCATTGACGCCCGCTCAGCGGAAGCGAGGCTCTCAGCGTAGTTTGGTGGTGGCGGGACGGAGCCCATGGCAGCGCCGCCGCTGTAGGAAGAGGGGACGTGAAGCAGCTGTGGGAGAGACTGCGTACGTGAGGGCGTCTCACGTGCGGAAGTCCCGGCCTGGAAAGAAGAGACCACTGAGTGTGCGGCGCTGCTGGTGGCACCGCCGCCGCCAAGCACCATCCCGGTCGGGGTATCCTGCCCACTGGCCGTGCCGGAGGACTTTCTGTTCAGAGTCCTGGCAACATCAGTGGGGGCTGAAGTGTTGTGTGAGATGAGGGCGTCACTGTCCATGGAGTTCGCCCCCGTGGAGTCAGCGGGGGCCCCCGCCAACTGTGCGAGGACATCGAGTACAATGTCATCGTCGTCAGTGTCGAACGAGATCGTGTTGTCCTGGATGTTATTAGAAGCCTCCTCAAACGGGTTGTTGCTGTGGAGTTTCTGTCTTGACCGATGATCATAATACGCAGAAGGGGTCTCACTCATGCGTGATGCGTTCGCAACGCCAGCGCCAAGTGCGCTAAAACGCTCGCTTCCGATTGGTGCCTTGCTCATTAGGAGATACGCGCGTATAGTTGTATCTGCGTAATAGAGTGCTGTCGTTATCCCCTTTTCACAAAGTGGTACGAAGTGCTCTTTCTCTCTATTTCTTCGCTCCTCTGATACTGTCTGCTATGTGGAAAAAAAAACTTTTCAAGCAGCCAATAACAGTAATAGCAAAGCACACACACACACACTACAGTTGTAACGGTCAGAAATATATACTCCTGATGACAAATAATAATAAAACGTCACAGAAACTAACGCTACACTAACACGTCGAAAAGGGAATAATGCAGAGAAATTCAACGGCTGACGCAAACAAATACGTCAAATAAAAAAAAGTCGTTATGGTGACAATAAATAAATATATATATATAATAATTCAATCACGCAAACACGCCCTCGCTACTTAGATTTTGGTTTGGTAGTAACTATATAATTAGATACTAAAACGAGAAAAAAAACACTAAAAAGCACCACACGCACAGGCAACAATAATAGCGACAAAAAAAAGATTGCAGCTCTCTCTTTATATATATATATATATATATATATATGTTGATGTTGAATTAATACACTCTGACTTTTTGTTGTTGTTGCTAAACAAATGGACAACACAAGGCGAGGCACACGTGCAAAGAAAAGGTTCCGTATATTGTTGGTATCGCAAGCAATATGAAATGAACAGCGGCTGCGCTTCTCTATTTCTCTTGTAGATAAGAGACACAGCGCAGAGAGGTCCAATGACGAGAAATAGAACAAGGAGGGGGAGGGGGTCGTCAGTCAACGTGTTGACGGTTTCACCACACGCAGAAGATGTTGATGAAATAAATAGCGCGCACACAGACACAAATAAAAAAAAAATAGGAATTCCCACGGACACTCTGATTACCTCCGCACTGAAAAGAAAAGATGAGAGTGAGTGGGTGAGAGGGAAAAGGGGGGGAGAGTTGCGCAAAACCACAAAAAACGAATGGCGACGCAACGAAAGAAGAGGAGCACAATAGGAAGAAAACTATCACACTTTATTGGCACACAGAGACACAAACAAACACGCACGTACACCAAAAAAGGGGGTAAATAAAAATAGAAGGGAAGAAAACACAAAAAAGCCTATTTTAAAAAAATACCGGGTTGGTGTGTTTATGATCACCTTCTATGTAAATGCCCTCTCGGTGTGAAGAGCTCGCTTGAAGGAACAACGTCTTTGTTACCTTGGGTACGACGTCTATGTCGTCCTGCTATCGATATTTTTTTTTTAAGAGGGGAAGGGGAATAACAAGGAAGTCGTCGGACCCTTTTTATGTTCCGTCTACTGCTGCAGCTCTGTGTGCGTGCGTGTGGATCCTGGATATGATCAATTTATTCGCTAGCCAGAGAAAGGTCTCGCGCCCAACGAAGCTGGGCAAAAAAGTAACTGTTGCTAATAGCAACACACACAGGCCAACAATTTAAAAAAAGATTGCAAGCCTGTAAGCAATCGGTACAGTGCCACGAACTATAGTTCTCTGCTCACAGTTATTGTTTCTTTTCCTTTTCTGCAGTATTACCGTGAGCACGCGTAAAGGGACAGAACAAGAACAATAGGTGAGAGAATCAGCAAATAGTTTTATAATAATATAAAAAAAAACAGAAAATAATAATAATAATAATAACAAAGGTAAGAAAAAGTATTAAGAAGACCTTTATTTATTTACTATTACTATTAGTTACGTGAAAAAAAAAGAAAAAAAACAAGTAAGGTTCTGTATAGGGGGGGAGTGATGGAAAGAGGGAGGAAAAAGGAGAGGAAAGAAAGTGATTGAAGCACTTCCACAGCAAGATACTTTTGTGTACTCTTTTCCTTTTTTTCCACTCTTTTTTCTTTACAGCAGAGTATGTTTCCTTTACTTACTTAAAAATAAGAAAATACTTATATGCAGTTTCCTCGAAGAGAAACTCTTAGCTTACACACACACAATAGCAACAACAAATAATACTTATTTTAAAAGGGAGGGGTATTACGCCAGTCAAATCTTCTGCTGTAATATCCTCTTGTTGCCTTTGGGGAAGCAGATGCGAGGTAACAGAAAGAAGAATAAAATACAATACAATAGAAATGAAAGCGGGGGGAGGGGGGGATACACACCCACGCACGAAAGAAGAGGAGAAAAATAGATTTTGCTGTTGCTTTTCCTCTTTGGGGAAAAAGAATATATATATATATATATATATATATATATATATTGCGTTTTTATTAATCCCTCTACAACGGAGGTATCAATAATATACAAACACGGCTTCTGAAGGTTTGTTTGTGAGGAAAAGTAACAAATGTTGCTATCTGTTTTTTTTTCTTTGTTTGTTTGTTTTTCTGCTTCTTATTGACCTTTTTTTCCTACACAACTATGGTTAGTCTAAGTCTTCTCTGTGACTCGACTTTTTTTTCTCTTTGAGGAGAAAAAAAAAATGAATTTGTTGAAGATGTGTCGGTTACTTTTTTTTTCCTCTTTTTTTTTTACCTTTGCTTGTTTGGCACTGGGGGATGAAGTTCTGAGAACGGATCTCTCCACGGCAAACAACTATATATATAAATATGTATATTTATGTTTGTGTGTGTTAAACACGTGAGGAGGTTGGTAGCGAGAGAGCGAGAGAGAAATAGAGGAGAAGAGGAATGGGGGAGAGCAATGGAAAAGGGCTGGAAGGAAGGAACAAGAAAAAAAGGGAGTGATAGGATTTAGCTCCACGACAACAGAGCACCTCAAATAGGGGGAAAAAGAGTGGAAGCCACACAGAAGCACACAAAACAAAATAATAGGAGTACTTATCGTTAGCAGAATATATGTTCACAGACAACACAGCTGGTCGAAGTGAACAAAGGGGGAAAAAAAACAGAAAGTAGTATAAATCGGTAGGAGGCGTTGCTACAGCTGCTCGCGAAGGGGGGGAACAGGGAGAGGGGTGTGGTGGCGATGGAGCCAGTTGCCAGTACCTCTCTTTATTATGTACTCTCTCACACAAATATATATGTGTGTGTGTGTATTTATGTATATATGTATGTTAGCACTACACCTAAAGTTGTGTACTGAAGAGAAATAAATAATGACAATAAAAAAAACTCGCAAAGAAATAACAATATGCGGAGAATCGATACAGCAATGATGAACGAATAAATAACGCAAAACCCCACCCAGTATAGTACGTCCAGGCTGTAATCACAGTACCGGTATTACAATTTTAAAAAAAGTCGAAGACAACTAAACAAAAAAAAGGTAGCTTTAGTGCGAGAGATGGCACGGTGACTTGCGTTACCCAGTCGTCCTAACGCGCAGAGAGCTTTTCCCTCACTGGGGAGAAGTGCTTACGCACGGGAGTGAGAAGAAACAAAAGGGAGGCGGAGCAGAGGGGAGGAAGACAGTAGCGAGATACTCGAAGTACCTGGAGGGAGAAAGCAAAATAACTTAACAATAGTATTTATCAGATACTTAAAACAATACCAACAGAAAAAGATGTATATATATATATATATAATGTGTATGTCAGCAACAAATCCCCAGTTAAAAAAGGGTAGTGAAGAGGAGGCGGGGGTAATGCGGTAGACTTCGATTCTACTTTGCTTACAATATCTGACTGTTTCTTTGAGAGAGAGAAAGTGGGAGAGGGACGTTGTATAATATTTGTGTCCTACGGACGTCTCTGATAAAACGCTTAACTACGAGAAAGGGGAAGGAGGAGGACAAGTTTATAGAAGTGAATGAATAAACAAATACAAAAAAAAGGACAGTCAAGAAAATAAAAATGGGGAATCTTTATTACAGAAGCAATGATTTTATAACTGCTGAGGTAAGCTAGCAACTATTGAACCAGTGGAAAAGGGGGGAGAGAAGGAAATGGAAAGGGGAGTAAAAGTAGAAAAGAAGACTTAACACACACACGGCAAAACAAGAGGAAATGGAAAGAGTAAAAGGGAGCGAAAAAAAAAAGCACACGCGCACAAATGTAACACGATGGGAAAACAAAAAGTATTATATGTGTATAGATTACACCAAAAACAATCAAGCACAGAGTCTAACCTCTTCTTTATTTGCGTGAGTGTATATATATACTGTGGTTGTTTGTTTGAGAGTGTTGGATCTGAGTTTAAGATCACGATATGTGCACTCACTGAAGAAGAGGGAAAGCGGAGTTGGCGTCCGTGGTGGAAGGGCAGCGACAACCAGTTTGATGATACTTTATTGCTGCTGAGGTATATATATATATATATATATTGTGTTGTATTGAGCTTTATCAGAAGCAAGACAATCTGTCCTCCTCTCCCTCCACTTTTTTTTTGCTTGGTTGTTTCTCCTTCAGTTTACTGCGCAGAGCTAAAATATAGAGGCGGGTTTTTGTTGTTTATATAAATGTATGCGTATATTGATACACGGCAAATAACAATAGGTAGTCTCAACAAGGGCCTCGCGATAGAGGAAGGAACAGCAGAAAGCTGAACGGTCTCTCTCGCTATCTGCTGAAGATGAGATGCTCCCTCTCTCGTCTCGTCACTGTACAAATTCTATCCCACTTTCCTCCTCCCTCTCTTTCTCTCTACCTTGATGATAGGATCCGGGTGGCTCTTCAGGACTGGTTACGGTGCGTGCTCCCGTTCCTCTCTGCTGTGGTTGCTGATGTACTCTGCAGGAACGAAGTAGGTGGGCGCGATATGCTTAAGTGTCACGTGCGCGGATTTTTCCCCCCGCAATGCTTCCTGCTCTTTTTTTGCGTGTGTGTACGTGATGGAGATGCGCGTAGTTGGTAGAGAAGAATGTGGATCCCTCAAAGTATCTGTTTCAAGTACAAACTAATAGAAAGTAACAGGGGCGTCAGCCAGACACACACACACTCTCTAGGAGTGCGTTGACAGGTGGTAAGCTGGGGCAAAGAAAGAAAAGTCGGAGAGCACTACCGAAAAACGAGAGAGAAGCAAAAAAAAAACGAGACAAACAATAGTAATATATATATATATATATATATATATATATGTAACTATAAGAGTAAACAGATGCTATGATATCACTAAACAATAATAAAAGGTAACTTGAGTTGTGGTTCTTTTGTTTAAGGTTTTTTTTGTATAGTAGCTAAAGATGGAAACTAGATGGAGACGACGAAGAAAGACAAAAAAAATGTGGCAGTCACTTTGAGCGCTGCGTCCCTTTTTTTTGTTAGTTTGTTTCTTTTTTTTTTTCAATTCTTCTGCTTGTTCTGTCATCATTATTATGTAGGCAATAAAGGAAAAAAAAGAGTGTGAATGGAAAATGGAAGTAGGAGTGTTGTGCATCACATGGAGGAGAGGACAGGGGGGAGGGAGGGGGGGCGGGGAGGAAATGATCATAATAAATGTGTCTCGGGAAGAGGACAGCAGATATAACGATTGGTGTACTCGTTCAGCAGGCAGCCGGGAAGTCACACCTCGGCGTCCACGTGCGCCTCCTGCAATACTTTTTATTTACTTTTTTTGGCTTGTTTCTTAGGTGTTGCCTGTTTCGTGCATAAGCATATACTTGTATCTGTGTGAGAGAGAGAGAGTCATCAAAGGAAGTTATCTGCGCAGCTCCTCATCAGAATATTCTACGGTGTGTTGTCAGCAAAAAGAGTCCTGTCGACGATGCCGCCTTTTCCGCAAGCACAGATATACACACACACGTACACGTGCACACGGCATCTCGCTACGCCGCAAAAGGAGGTGCACCAGCATACATGATTGCGTACATGCGCACCATGCTGTTATATCCCTCTGCATCCCCGGCCCTCACTAAGTTACCAGCATCGCAGTTGAATGGACTATCCGGCTCTGGCTCAGCCATCAAATTGAGAATAGCCCTGCAGACAGAGTTAAGTGTCCACGCTGGTGACCAGCGACTCTTCAATATATCGAGACAGACATTCCCACTGGGCGACTCCACGTTAGGGTGAAACACTGGGGTGATGAAGGCAGCGGTTGGGGGGAGCATTGGATAGTCTTGCGGCACGCGGAGCAATAGCTGATAGGTACCGCCCTCAAATGGTGTGCTCGGCGGTCCCTTCAGCACAGCAAGCCACGTGAAGAGGCTCACCACGCCACCCTCCGCCGACGCGCTGCCGCCAACCCCACTGCTGTGCCGCTGTGGGTCATAGGGCTCTAAGTGAATGTCAGGATCGGGGTCCGTCTGTGCGTCCTTCAGCTCCTTACTGAGCCGTACAGTTGGGCGCGGCATTGCGAGTAGGTGTGTGTCTGTCTGTGCGTCTGTGTGAATGTATCACGATGACTGAGAGCAGTGATAGAATAATAATAATAATATAAAAAAAGAAAGTGCAGAAAATGAGACCATGGGAAAGAGAAAGAGGAGAGACATTGAGCGAAAGTATCAGTAGTGTGGTGAAGTGAGGAGGAGTGAAGAGGGAACAGCGCTACAGCTCTGCGTCCCCCTAGCTGTCGCGCAAGGTGCACATGCGCGCGCATGATACTGGTGGCGGGGGGGGGGATATCCACGGCACTCAGCATCATTTGACTTCACTCTTGCTCCCTCAAGCGTGCGAAACGCCGACGAGGAAACAGGAATTCGCTCCTGCGCAAGGAGAGCAAGAACGACGACAGGGAATCTCGTGCGAGTTGTACACTATTCAATACGTACTTTGGTCTAAAGAAAGAAGACCTGCCATCACAACTACTGAAGATACAGTAAACAAGTGTTGAGCGATTTATAGAAAACGAGATATCAGTGAAGGGTAAATGTGGACAAGAGGTAAAATAGAAATGGACAATACCGACAACAAAAAAAATTACTTGGGAGCAGCAAAAAAAATACAAAGGCAAAAACATACAGCTATATACATACATATATATGTACATAAAAATAATAGTTCCTGAGAGTGATCACTGCTCAAGATATAGCTGTATGCACAGCACTTGTGTAGCACCGAGGTGGGAATAGAGAGCGCTGTCTCATAGTTGAGATTCAACCATCTCCTTTCTCTCCCCGTGACCTCTCCACTGGCCCTCCTTTGATTTCTTAAGAACTGGAGCAGAGGAGTAACTACATGACAGGAAGAGGGCATGATTCCGTTAGCTCCGCGCTCAACTTCCCCTCCCCGCCCCCTCTAACATTCCTTGGCACTGTGGGTTGTATGTGTGTGTGCGTTTTTTTGTGCATCTATTCATGAATTTTCCATCCTTTACTGCGAGTATACGCTCGTCACGCCGTAGCAGCTGCTCCTATCATTGTTCCTCCCATGCACATGCATCCAATTCGTCTCTACGAACAAGCATGTGATAGAGAGGGGGAGGGAATGGAATTACCACCTCATCCACCAAATTCCCTCTCTGCGCGTGTTACTGCGGTATTGGGAAAGGACCCGAAAGATCAGCTTCGCGTAATCGTGATTATGATACTGTCTTCTCTTTATTTGTTCTTTTTTTCCTCTCACTCACAAGATTTCTCTCCTCTCTTTTTGTTTTTTTTTTGTTTTTCGTTGGTGGTGTTGTTTTTGTGCTTACTATTACCTTTTTCCCGAGGCACATCACGTTGTGCATGATTGCGCTTTCTGGGGGAAAGGGAGGGACACTCATCTGGTTGTTCCCTCACCTTATCATATTGGCTTTTTTTTCATATCTTGAGAGAAGCCAAACTATCAGCTGATAGCACCAAGACACACACACAGAATATATATGTATATATTCTCACGCACACGTACTCGTGCACAATAACAATAACTGCTTGATCTATGAATAAGATGTATATATGTATATACGATTCGCCTTTTATGTTGCCATAGTTTCAATCTCCTCTTCACCATCCAGGAGTCCCCCCCCCCCCTGCTAACGACACAGAAGGAGACAGTGCATACATTTCGAGGAACAACAGAAAAGGTGTTTTTATAAAATAAAAAGTGAATCTCATCACCGAAGTGGAAGAAACACACCAAAAAAATAATCATCACCATCATGAGACAATGATAGTGCGTCTATGGCAGCGGCGATCGTGCTGGTGTATATGCGTGTGCATGTGTATGTGTGTCTCCACCCACTTCGTTACCACAGGTCGTTAACATCCGTTGCATCATTTGGGGAGGGCACACGACGCACATAAACAACCCCGCTGTGGCTATTATTGTGGTTGCCGTGGTTGTGGTTAGTACTGTCCTTTGGCTCACTAGTAGCGGCGCCCATCAGTGGGGGCTCGCGCGGCAGCAAAGCCGGTGTCGCTTTGGGTACTGAGGGCAGCTGTGCAGGGAGCACTGGCGCCTCGTAAATCTCCTCTTCCTCCTCACCACTGTAGCTGTTCTCTGCTGAAGCGGCGGCGTCCTGGGCTGCTTGGGCTGCGGCCATGTAATCCTCGAGTTCCGCCTGCGCCATCTGCGCGCGGTCCTCCTCCTCCCAGTTGCTCAGCCGTCGTCGGCGAATGTCCTCCTCCTCGAACAAGATGCGTGTCTCGTCGTGGAAGCGCTGCGTGGTAGTATAGGACAACTCGTCCATCTCCGTCTCCTCGCTCTCAGCGCCATCGGCGCTGGAACCGTAGTGGATGGGGAGCGGCTGCACCAGCTGCATCCCCTGCGCCGAAAGTGGGGCGGAACGGTGTCCATCGGCACTGCCCTCAGTGCGCAGAATAGGCGAGCGGTCCAACACCGAGGAGTTCACACCGCTAAGATCATCGTACTGGTCGCCGGTGTTGGGTCGGTATTGCCCAGTGATTGTGGCGGTGCTTGGCGTGGCAAGGTCGCGCTGGGGCGGGTTCGGCACGCGGAGTGTGCCGCTGTCAAAAGATGGGTCCACGTGCGACGTCTCGCCCTGCATTGGGGAGGCCATCGGCTTCAACCGCGTTGCTGCCCTGGCGCGCTGGAGTGGAGTCAACCCAGCGGCCACCGCCACCGCCACCGCCACCGCCGCCTCCGCCCCGGCGTCGTTACTGTCGTCTTCGCAGTGGCCGTCTGTGCTCTCGGTGGAGTCGGAAGGCTCCTCATCAAGGCGGATCTCTTCGTCAGGCTCGTCCCCGTCGCCAAAGACACTCTCATGGGTGGGCGGCGTGGAGGAGCGGGAACTGCAGAGAGAGTGGCTGCGCACGCGGCGCAGCAACAAATTCTCCGGGGTGGCGGCGACGCTGTCGCGGAGGGTGCTAGGGTCTGCGTACACATCCGCACTGTATTCAAAATCGCCGTCGTACTCGAGACGGTTGGAGAGGATCTCGTCCTCGTCGTGCTCAATCTTCTCGATGGCCGGGGCCGCAACGGGCAGCGGTGGTGGCGCTGGCACCGCCGCCCGAACCACAGCGGCTGCAAAGTCGATGCCATCCTCGTAGCCAATGTCCACCTCCCGCTCCTTGTCCTGCAGTCGCTGCCGCTCCAACTCCTCGGTGAAGGCGAGGCGGAAGTTGTACCTCTCGCGAGCCTCCTGCAGCGCAATCTGGTCGCGTTCGTCGCCCTCGATGTTCTCCAAGAGAGCCCAGTAGTCGTAGGAGCTGCTCTCGGTGTTAGTGGAGGCGGAGCGCGTCTGCGTGACCGGGGCAGACCTGGCGACCTGTTCAGCGGGATAATACAGCAGCGGGTGAAGTCGGTGCGCGCTGTCGCCAGAGTTCCCGTCTGTGCCGTCCTTCTCGCTCACCGCGACCAACTGCTGACCCGCCGCTCCGCTCTTTGTGCAACAGCAACACCACCAGATCAAGAACACAACCAGGCCAATGATCAGCAAGCCGACCACGACACAGAGTACGATGATGCCGGCAATCCATCCTTTACTAAGACCGCCGCCCTTCGATACGGCGCTGGGGATGCAGTCGGTCTCCACCTCAACCACGTCCAGAGTGGCGCAGTAGGACGGGTCCTCGCGGCTCCACATGCACATGTTGAACTTCGTCTTGGGCGGGTACTCACCCACAATCGCCGCGTCGAGCTGGAGAGAGCAGGTGTCGGAGGTCGTCTGCGTGCTGCCCAGTACCCGCCCCCGGGACGCCTCGTCGCAGCAGCCGCCGTAGACGACAGCGATGAGGCCCTTCTTCGGCCCCTCCATCTCTGGTGGGGCGTAGCAGCGGTCGATCTTGCCCGGGCTGCACACGTCGAAGCCGCCAGGGGGCGGCGAGATGCTCCGGGGGACAAAATGAAGCGAGCCCGTTCCGGGGAGTGCGATGTAGGAGTTGTTGATTGGGGCTCTCGCGCACAGGTAAAGCGGCGCCACGGCACGGGTGGCCCGCACGGTGATGGAAGTGGTGCTCTCGATGGCCCACGAGCCATACGCCGTATTCGGGGCCGAGCACTCTGGGTCCGTGCTGAAGCCCTCCAGCAGGCTTGAGACACTCAAATCCTCGAGCAGCTCCATGACCCCATTCACGCCCACCACGTAGGCGAGACCGCGAACGCTATAGTGCACGGGTGGAAAGAGCTCGATGGTGCCAAGCGTGGTCATAGCGTAAGTGTTCTCGTTGCAGAGAGTGTAGGTGCCCTTCTCAGCGGCCTGGCCGGTCTTCTTGTCGATAAGGCTGATGGTGCCATAGCCACTTTTGTTGATGGTGAATGGAGACACGGGGGTTGGCGTGGTGGCGGCCGAGATGCAGTCCACGTTCCCGGGGATGACACGGAAGGTCGACCCGGGGTTCAATGGGGCGTAGAAGGTGGCGGCGGTGCCGGTCACAAAACGGGTCGGGTAGTAATCCCCAGCCGCCACAGTAATATCGGAGACCGTCAGCGCCGTCCCAGCCGCCGTCCCCGCACACAGTGACACTGAGCTGATGGAGGCAGCGATGCTGTCGGTCGAGAAGGTCACGGAGTCCGTGCTGGAGACGGTTGTCGCTGTCGTCCCACCCAGCACTGTCCCACACCTGTCCGCGGAGAGGAAGACGCTGCGGTTAGTGGAGGTGAAGTACTCCTTGAATGGGTACTTCGCGTCCGCGCCGACCTGCATCGAGTACACGGCGGGCACTGCATTCATGCTCTGCACCACCAGCCTCGCAGTGAAGGGGGAGCGACGGATGATGGCGGGCACGATGCTGGGGACCGCAGGTGGCGTCACAGAGAGGAAGTTGGCGATAGCGACGCTCCCGGAGCCATCCGTGTTGGCAGTGCAGACGTACAATAGCTGGCCATAGCCAAGGGTGTTGAACAAGGCGGCCTTACTCGCGGTACTCAGGCTGCTGGCGTCGGCCGCCCGTGTCGCGCACGTTTGCTGGGGACTGATAAAGGTGCTGGGGCTGGGCGTGGCGTAGTTGACAGAGAGCCTGGCGGTGAGGGGCACCCCAGCGGTGGCGTTGAAGCGACTGAACGTGGCGGTGGGTGTCACGGCCCAGTTATCCACCCTCAGCGTGGGAGCGTCGGTGGTGAAGATGAAATTCGGGTTGTCCACAGTCCGCGCGCACACGTAGAAAATGGCAGTCTCATCAACGGCCGGCGTGTAGCCAGACTCCATTACCTTGTCTCCGAGCGAGTGCAGGCAGTCGCGGGTGGTCGAGAGGAATGGGTCGGTGAGGAAGGGGGTGTTGAAGCCAAAATTCACGATCTTGGTGCCGGGTGGGACAGTGATCGGCACGATGCTCGCCCTCTCGCCGCCCTGACAGCCCACCTTGCGAAGAAGACCAACAGGGCCACGCAGGGTGTAGTGGGCGCCAGAGTCCGTGCTCTCACAGTAATACGCGGAGTTCACATTAGCGTTTCTCCCACATGGCGCGACGGTGAGAGTGGAGACGTAGTCGGTGATGGGCTGTGCGGAGCCGGTGGAGATAATGCCGGCGCAGCTGGCGTCCCCAGAGATCTTCGCGAGGGCGTTGTTCTGCATCATGCCGGACCGAATTCGCGTGGACACATCCGCCACAAGTGTGGCTGGAGTCATGTAGAATAGCAGGGTCCTGGTCATGGCGAGGATGCGGTCATTCGGAGACGGCAGGAGGCAGAAGAGGATGTCGGTGACAGGAAACACTTCAGTAATGGTGATCTCCGTGATGGCTGCGTTGAGGGTGAACTCCTGGCCCTCGCCACTGGAGTCACTGCACGAAGCGCTGCTGCGCTGCACCCGCAGCCTGAAAGAGGACCCCGTCGGGAGTGAGACGCCGCCGCTCAGTGTGATAGTAAAGGGTTTGTACTGGCGCATCTCCTGCTCGGTCGTCGTAAGCTCCCAGGGGTGCACCACGCTGACGGTGGTGTTGCTGCCCACCACCACCTCCCAGGGAGAGGAGACCTCCTGGCAGACCACGTACTCCCCCACGGCTGCCCCCCGCAGGGCGAGCCCCTCACCGGTGTAATACTTACTGGTGGCCGTCTTGCACGTGGCGGTGGCCTGAGAAGCGGTGCAGGAGCCACCGCTGCATGGCGCAAGGTACAGTGCGGCGTCCCGCGCGAGGGGCCACGTCTGCAGCGCATTAGGCCTGTCCATCTGCGCGTATTTGGAGAGTGAGATGTAGTCGTAGACGCCGAAGGCGCTGGTGGCCGTGTAGGTGAGCGGGGCCCCACCTGTCGCCGACGTGGAGAGGCCCACACACGCCATCACCTGCATCGGCGGGACTGGGGCGAGAAACAGGGAAGACATCCCAGCACTATCAATGGACCCGGTCGCGAGTACTGTGGCACCCTTCAGGCCAATCGTGCAGCCCTCCGCGGTGGCGGCGATGATGGCGTAGGTGTCTGGACGCAGCAGCTCATAAGCGGTCCCAGAGAACTGCAGGTAGGCAGGCATCCCTGCCGCGACAGCGGCAGGGACGGTTGCCATGCTCAGACGATCGGCGACGGTCACTGTTCCGGCCGCAGTAAAGCTGCCAGTACGGCCAATGCAGACGTAGTAGGTGGTGCCCGCGGTGGCGGCGATAGGGGTGAAGGTCGCGTAGGGCATCTCACCAGCCGCCTTGCCGCTCGTGATGCTGAGCTGCAAGGACGAGGTGGGCGGCGAGGTAGCGGAGCACCCGCTCTTCCCGTCTGTGTGGAGATACGCGGTGTCGCCGCCGAGCAGGCTGGTATCTGGGACGAGGAAGGAGAGGCGTGTGCTCGTGCCGACGAGGGCGACGGGGGGGTACATGGTCGCCCTGGAGACGACGAGCGACCCAGCGGGGGAGACCACCGCTGCGGTAGGCTTGCCAGCTTTCTCACCCGAGTAAGCGACGCAGATGGTGAGGTTGCCCTCCACGTCGCGCCTCACCCTAACCCTCGCAACGCCGGCGTTCGTGGAGGTGGTTGGGAAGAGCTGAGGGGCGGAGGCGCCACAGGTGGTGGAGGTGGAGAAGTATATCGGGGTGTTGGGTGGGATCGCAGATACGGTGACCGCGGCGGAGAGGAAAGCCACGAGACCACTCGGCTTAAGGACTGCGTCGCCGTAAACGGTGAGTCGGCGCAGGAGCTGGTACTCGCCACCCTTGATGGAGGGCTCGCTGACACACAGCAGCCACTCACCACCGTCAGGGAATATCACTGGAGAGAGGGAGGTGGTGGAGGTGGTCAGTGTGAAGGTGTTGCGATTGTTGCTCGCTGCCTTCGCAGCGCAGCCCGCGCTGCTGCTGGGGACGAACTTCATGGTGGTACCCGCGGCAAATACGACCTCGGGGTCGAGCTGTACGACCATCTGCGACTGCCTCCGCAAGGGTGGGTAAGTGAGGAAGTAAGGGCGCATGTTCACGTTGCTGACTGAATAAAAGTACGGCTTCTCAGGGGCCTCCTCCGCAGCGCTCGCGGATGGGCGCGGGGTGGATATGCACAAGAACGCGTTGGCGGGGCTATCTGCTGGGATGAAGATGTCGGCTATGCTGCTCGTCGCGCTGGTGGAGCCCACCGCGAACAAATCTTCGCAGGTGGATTTGCTGCTGAGACCAACGGAGATGATGGGGTTAGCAGGGGTGCTGGCGCCGTAGTTAACTCCCACGTTCAGTCCAAGCCCGAGGATGGGTGGATTTCGAGAGAGTCTGGTGGTAGGGGGCTCCGCCACGTCAATCGCGTTGGCAAGCGCCTGGGTCGCCGCGGGGCTGCTGACCTGGCGCACGCACGCGTAGTACCGCCCAGTCATTGCGATGGTCCAGCGCGTCCCCGTGGAAAAGGCCACCACCTCATTGGTACAGTCCGACCGCCTGAAGAGGCCGCTCACGAACTTCACGCCCTTCACCGCCGCATCCAAGGAGAGGGAAATGGTGGTGGCGCGCTGCAGATAAATGGTGCTCGGTGTCACCCGGTACTCCTTCACGTTGAAGTTAGTCGAGGCAGGGATGTAGATGGCCTGGCCCCCGTCGGGGATGGAGAAGGCACCACAGAAGTAGTATTTCCCGCGGGGCACGTCGATGGAGAGAGCCATGCTGTTGCCGCTCATTGCACTAGAGGGGGGCTGGGCGAGAGACATGCAGGACGCATACTTGGAGAGGGAGAAGCTCTTCAGGTCAGCGTTCGAGTTCACGCTGACGACGCGATGGCGAAGGCCCTCTGATGTGTAGAGTTCATATGGGGTGGCAGCATAGACAGAGGCCGCGATGTAGCGGTCGGACACACCCCCAAGTCCGTCCGGGATGCTCGCACAGAGATAGGCGATGTTACCGCTGGCAACCCTCAGGGTGACGGTGCGCGATGTACCAAGGGTGAACACGGAGCCAAGCAGCGTATCCGCGGAGCACGAGCTGGAGCCGTAAAATCCCACCCTCGTATCCACAGGTGTGGCATCGTTCAGCTTGAGTGTAGTCTCGGTTCCAAAGAACACAAACGGGGGCGTGACAGAGATCTTCTCGATGTCTGCCACCTGAAAGCTGGTGGTGCCGTACGCGCTGCTGCACCAGTAGAGACGCGGCATGGTGAGCCATGTGGCGGGGTTGATCCCTAGCGACACTGCGGTGACGGTGAAGGAGCAGGTGGTGCTTTTGTAGTTCACCCCCACCGCGCGAGAGCCCATCGTGCAGACCGGCACCGGGGACTGGCTGGGATCGCATGTCTCGGTAATGGAGAGGTACAGGGTCTTCCCAGCCCCGAGGCCGGCCGTGGCAAGGAAAGGGACATCCAGCAGCGGGATGGCTGGGGTGGTGACGACAATGGGGGTGGCCGCGTTGCCGAGGGTGCAGAGCAGTAGTAGGATGGCTGCAGTGGATAGGGCCGCGGCTGCCCTGTCACCCTTATGGAACCCCATGGATACTGAATATATATACACTAGGGATACTCTTTTTTTTCGTTGGTTATTTAATGCCTCTATGTATGCTGTTGTGCCGGGCTACTCTATTCTTTTCGCGGTCACTGCTTCTGATTGTGGCAGTCGATGCTCTTTATACAGTCCGGACGCGAGTGTGTGTGTGTGTCTACCTGCAGGAACTAGATCGCCCTTCTTTGCAAACGTGTGTGTGATCTTTACTGCTTTTTTATTTTCTGTTTATTTTTGTTTTTTTTTCCTATTTGTATATCTATTTATCGCTGCGCGCTGATTGGGATCCGAAACAGTAAGCAATGAGTCTTACGTGAAGGACGCGCAATGCAGTTAAGCCCGTGAGGGAAGAGGATCTATGTATGTGTACTTGTAAAGGGTGAAAAAAAAGAAGATATAAATAAAAAATGCTATCAGTCAGAAAAAAAAATGTGTGTTGATTCTCACAAGCGCCCCCTTTTAAATACCCTACTCTCACGCTGATGACGTACGGTTAAGAAGATATTCGTAAAAGGCCAAAGCCTTCTGAAAAGCCGAGTAGATACTGGCCCTATCTCGACTATTGTCCTTTGTCTTGAACAGCGCTGTGCTGTAATTGTGGATATAGCAAAGGGAATGCAAGGACAGCGTATGCAGTGTATCCTCGGTGCGCACGGCTTTCCTTGCAGTTTGCTTTCTTGCGCTCGCTCACTCACCCTTTAAAAAAAAATGCCGAGGCTATGACTAATGTGAGGAAAAGGAGAGGAAAAGAGGATACGTATAATCACGAGAGAGAAAGAGAACATGTGTGTGATAAGAGTAGAGAAGCAGTTGCTGTGGAATGTGCGTAAGCGATTTACCGTGATAGAAGATGGAGGCGGTGGGAACTTGACGCATTGCCTCCAGTGTCCAGCAGTACCTTCCAGCAAGCAGTAGAGTTGAACAAGTGCAAAGCTGCTGTGTTGTTGTTTTTGTTGTGGTTGTTGTGTAGCTGCATCAGTGTGTGTGTATGAGTGTTTTGTGCATGAATGACTTGGTAGAAAGAACAAGTGCTTGAGAAAGCACATCTCCCCTCCCCAAACCTTTCTTGCCGTCACTATTGCCTGCAACAAGCAGTCCCCACTTTGGGCACCTTCGCATGGTTGGCACAGAATGGAAAGAAAAAAAAAGGGGGGGCACAATTGGTAAAAAAAAGCCCACGATACGCTTCACTCTCACCTACAAGGAAAAGAAAGGGAAATTGATGGAACAAAAAAAAAAACGATAGCAACGCAATGCAACGCAAGTTTTTTTTTTTGGTTTGTTACTGCTGCGAGCCTTGCCTGTTTGTGTATGTGTGCTTCTTCCTTCCAGAGTTGCCGCTGCTCCGGAGGCGGTGGCGGCCGTGGTGGTGGCGGTGATGAATGTTGCTTTTGCTGTGTGATGTTCGCTTTCTTTTTTTTTTTCAAATAATAAAAACAAAAATGTAATTATCATGAGCAGTGGGTGCGTACAATCTCACCAATCTCGTCGGCAAGTGCAGTGCGGGCCTCGGGAGTTGCGGCCTCTGCATACACACGTACAATCGGCTCGGTCCCACTAGGCCGCACGAAGGACCTCGCGGCACCACACTGCATCGCTGCCCGCGCCACTGCAGCATCCACAGCCTCCTGCAGACCAGCTGGCGTCAGTGCACGTGTTTCGTCCGCTGTATTCGTAATGACACGCGGGTCTGGAACAGCGACCTTGGTCTGGAGAGAGGGCCAATCATGGTAGAGTGAGAGCCAGTCGCCGAAGGAAAGCTGAAGTGCCTGTAAAGCAATCTCGCAAACCAGCATGTCACTGATAGCATCCCCACAAACCTGCGAGAGGAGTCCCGACAAAGCTGCAATAACCGCTGACGCACGCGCACGCGTCTCTTGAGGCTGATTTGCGAGCACCCGCTCGCAGCGTGATTGGTTGAAGAGTACTGTCCCATGTCCGTTCGCCTCGAAGTAGACGCCAATGTCTCGGGCGTGGGCAACTGGGTGTAGTTTCTTGACACCAGTGGCAGCCATGTATGAGCACATGCCTAAGGAATCGGCAACGTAAGCCGTCGAGGCCCCATTAGCGTACCCGGTTTGTACGATACCCACATCCATGCTCTTCAGCACCTCTGCCCCGAGCCACTTGTTGAGCAACATAGCATACAAAATCGCAATGCGGTCGCCATCAAGCAGCTGCCATCGTGAGGGGGAGGCAACACTAGCTGACGTTGTCATATCGCGAGAGTGGCTGAAGCCCACAAGTCGATCCGCGTCGCCGTCTAGGCAGTAGTAGTGAACATCCACTTGTGCCTGAGGGTGAGCTGCAGCCCACTGCTCCATACCAGAGGAAGGCCGCTGGTTTGTCTTTGCAAAATCAGCCCCGCAACCGGTGTTGAGAAGACTAGCATCTGAGGTGTTATCATTTACGACGCACATATCAAAGCACTCCGCAAGCACGTCCCCAACTGCGCAGGACTTGGCAGAGAATTCTAGCAGCCGGCGCAGCCCAATGGCCCCAACACCGTTCGCCGCGTCGACAACAATGCGGCGTTTGTTTTTGGGTGGGTATCGGCCTTGGCATGCCAGCGTCATGAGCTCCTTTAGATTCAGCAAAACGTCGTTGTGATACGCATCCAGTCCACAACTTACACTGAGATCTCGCACGTGGATGTCGGTGTTTGCGCGTCGTACCATGTAGTGAAGCTGCGGTGTTGTCAAAATGTTAAAATCCACATAGTGGACAGAGAAGACATCATACAATACGTCACGAACAGCCGCACAGATCTCCCGCCCGGAATCACGTGTGTCTCTAGCAAGCAAAATGCCACCAGCAACTCTCATATCGTCTACCTCAGTTGTTAGTGCTAATCCTGTGCTCGTCATGCACTCCTTCATCACTGTAACCATATCCTCACCAGTGACAGCGTTGGCAGCTTTGCCACACCAAATCTCCCAATTCTCTGCGAGCATTCCGCCGTCAGAATCGATAATTTTGAATCCATTGTCTTTGGCAGGGTTATGAGATGCCGTGACCATAAAGCCGACAACAGCTGGACGTTTTGACTCATTTGAGCACAACATCGCGCGTAATACAGCAATGATGATAACACGCACAGCCACGGGTGCAAGCAGTGCACCGTCAGTTCGAAACCCCGCTGTTCCGTAGGCTAATTTCTTCGCTACTGCATCATGTCGAAGTGGGTACGATCTATTTATTAGTGCTGCAACCGTTGTACCCGTAGTTTGAAGCCATCTTTCAAACGTCATGCTGGCAAGATACTGGAGGAGTTGATGGATATCTCTTAGAGCACCTCCTCGCAGAGCGCATGTAAAGATAGAGAAGTTCAGAATAAGGAGAAGACCTCTATACCCGCCGATGAGTCCCGTGAAAAAAAAAACTCACGGCACTTTTCTCTCCTGATTTCTAAATGTTTTTTTCTTCTTCTGTGAAATGAGCGTGATTTGAATGGTGGACCTTAAGGCACCTTCTTTATATGTGCTGTCATGAGGAAAAAGAAAGTACCGGCGGGAAAGACTAAGATAACGATGGATAATGTGCCAGTTGCTCAATCTTTCACGGTATTCAACACCGTCGATTCGATATCTCTAGTACTATACTGTCACGGTAGCTTAATCATTACAAGAACAGTTTAATTAACGTAATGAGCTTTATACACCACAAATGCACAAACGAGAAAAAAAAATGCACCTGACACCATCCAAGCAACGTTTTGTCCTTTACTCGTACAAAAGGGAGAAACAATTTGGTTCAACACCCTTGGGAAAACAGTGAGCTCATCCAGAATAGCAATTTCTGCAAGCCCGCCAATCCTTAGTAGCAGCGAGAAGCAGCACTACAGGCAAAATAAACTCTTCCTATTAAATAAAAGAAAGCAGAAAAGTACGTCCAAGAATAGTTACTATTCGCGGATTGAGTTACTTTTGCATTGTAAAAGTACGGGAGTGACAACTATATAGCAGTGGATTTGTCTAACTCTAAAGAAGGTGGGGAGCTCCGTTACGACCATCAAGAGAGTGCAAAGTGCTACGCTTATATATATATATATATATATATATATATATATATATATATATATATATATATTTTTTTTTTATCTGGGGGGGGAAAAAGTGAGAGGGGGGGGGAGAGCGTGTTTTTTTTTTATATGGGGACAGGGGATAGAAAAA
>JAODGE020005482.1:0-43790 GCA_027574965.2 Ecitophya simulans
TTACTAGACGCGACGTGTGCAATTGGGTAATTGAGGAGAATAACACGAATTGTTTGCTAACAGCACAAAATTTGACACCGCTCGATGCGCCATTTGAAATTACGGCGACGGGCCGCGTGCGGACCTGCCGACAGCGAGAACAGTACTGACTGCACTGACTGCTGGCTGGCGTTGACGAACATGTCGCGTGCGTCGTGCCGAGCCGTGCCAAGTCGAGTCAAGCCGAGCGGTGGGGGCCGCACGCCGCGTGCCGCGCGAGAATCGCAAGGCAACCAACCGGTCGACGAGCAACGCGCACATTGGTGCAAGAGAGTGCACGCTATGCCGACATACAGCCGCGCTCATGTCGTCGGCCGGTACATATTGTGCATTGATGTTAAAAAATTTACGGAGTTTGGGGACTATTTTGACCGGCTTCTGATAGAAATTCAAAGATAAAATATGTTGAAATTGAAAGACAAACTCTTCATTTACAAGATGAATTAAATATTACTAAACTATATGCCCTAGAATGCGTGTTGCAGCCGATTTTGCAAAGCATGTTTTGCAAAAGTTCAAAAATTGGTTAATATTGAGGGCCCTTTTGAACAATTTCCGATAGAAATTCGGAGATAAGTTAAACGGAAATTGAAAGACCAACTCTTCTACTACGTTATCATGCAAAATTGGCAAAACGATCTGCCCTAGAACGCGTGTTGCAGTCGATTTTGCAAAGCATGTTTTGCAAAAGTTCAAAAATTGCTTAATATCGAGGGCCCTTTTAACTCACTTTCGGTAGAAATTCAAAGATAAATTACACGTTAATTGAAAGACCAACTCTTCTGCTACGTTATGATGTAAAAATGGCAAAACTATCTGCCCTAGAACGCGTGTTACAGCCGATATTGCAAAGCATGTTTTGCAAAAGTACAAAAATGTGTTAATTTTAGGGGCCCATTTTGACCCACTTCCGGTAGAAATTCGCGGATTAGTTATACAGAAATTGAAAGATTAACTCTCCTGCTACGCAATCATGTAAAAATCGCAAACCTGTCTACCATAGATCGCGTGTTACCGCCGATTTTGCAAAACATGTTTTGCAAAAGTACAATTTATTTATGTAAACTTTTCTATTTTTGCGTTGACTTCCTTACCATCCCATTCTTTCACAACTTTTTGTAAACACATGTTACAAGACCTACTGTCTCATTATTATTTCATCCCCCACTGCACTGTGACATGTAACAAGTCTTGTAAACACAATCAAAATCGTCATACGCGAAACCAATTATAACATAACCATAAAATTATTCCTCTATTTACCCGTGGGTTTTCTGCCAGTTCTCTGGGTGCATAAGCTCGAAATAATCCGCATCCAAGTGTTCCTTTCCATACTTCCCTCGCCCCAAACATCCCCCTCGTGGTAATCCTCGAAATTTTTGCGCAAATGTAAAGTGAAAAATGTCTACAAACGCGACTTTTTTCCAGCTCCCTGAGGAGTTTATAAAAACCCACAAAGAGGATTTATTAGATTACAATAAATTACAAGCACTTATCCAACAACTAGAAACAGAAAAGCGAGAAATTGATGCAAAGGTAAAACTTACTGTGCATTATCCATGTTACATTTGTTTAACGTATTTCATTCAAAGACAAACACAGGAAATGACCAAGCCCCAGTGACAAAAACATTGAAACTGATCAATTCAACATTAGAAGACATTGATTGTGTTATTTATGATGCCGAAGTTGCTGCCAATGAGATTGAGACTCAATTAAAGGAGATCAATGAAGCCAGAGATAAATTGCAGAAGCATTTAGATGAGTGGCACATGGCAGAAGTGAAACTACAGTATGCAAAAGTCGTGCAGAGCATTGACAAGTTGAGTATGGGGCTGGAGAAGGAATATTTGAATAATGATGATGAAAAATGTGCCACATTGTTTGCCAATGTATGTGAAATTGGCAGGATTCTACATGAGACTAAAGCTGTGCATGTGAAACAGTTCCTAAAGGATGTTTTAATTTACTGGCATGAAGCTCTGAAGGAAAGATTCGTCACTGCTTTTGATGAAATACTCAAAGCTATCAACTGGCCTTTTGTTAATGTCAACTCTGCATTAACTACTCCATCGCAAGCCAATATAGTAAAGCTGCAAATAATTGCTGAATATCTTCTGCAGATTGAAATGCCCGAAGAGCATCATACGCCTTGCGTTGTGCCCGGTTTGCTGGCAGACTTCCCGGCGTTATGCTTACCGATTCATTACTTGCTGCAGCCGCTTAGGAAGCGGTTTTCTTATCATTTCTATGGAGGAAGACAGACGAATCGCATCGACAAACCTGAGTGGTATTTCACGCAGGTCCTGTCGTGGATTCGAGACCATATCGATTTCGTTGTGAAGGTGATTCAGCCGATTATCGATAAATTGGGCCTGCATCACATAGACGCCAAGGTAGAACGTAAAATGTTTGCCATATTTTCTTCGTCGTGTGACGAGTAATTTCGGCATTTACAGTTGGAACTGATGCGTGGTTTAGTTCAACTGGCAGTAGAAAAATTGCATTCCGAATTACCAAATCTACGTTACGACGACTTCACTTTCTCGCACTCGATTGACGAGGCGCTCGGATTCGACAAGGAGCTACGGGAAACTTATTTTTATCCGGCGAATCAGCCGAGCATTCTTAATGTCTTGACGAGCGGTGCGATTTTCAGCCAATGGACCAAAATGGAACGAAAGTGTAAGTCGAAACAATCGAAACAATTAATCGCACCAGTACACGATTTTCCTTTAGACGCTCTCCAAAAAATGGATACAATGCTAAAAGATTTATCGACGGCATTCGATCCACTGGCGGCCGAAGAGGAAGAATTTAAAATCACAATTTGCGCAGACACGTTCGTCACATTACTGCAAACAATCACCGAGCGGTATGAATCGTTGCCACAGCCCGGCCATCGCTTGCAGTTTCTCGACCTGCAGATCGATTTACTGGATAATTTTAGAGTAAGGTTGCAACAACTTGCTAACGCCGCCGTAATTTGCAAAAATCTGATCGAGAGCAAGATGCCCGCGATTGCCAACACGACGTTTTACATTGAAAGCGTTTTGTTGGACTGGGGCAACATGCTGGTACGTTCCGCGCCAAAACGCTTCAATCGCAATTGGTAAATATTCTCGGCACTTTTTAGCATTACTTGCATTTATACTACTACAAGCACCAACTGAACGGCGGGCACGAAATAACCGCTTGCCTCGACAGTGGAGGTTGTTTCGGCCCCGGTTTCGAAATAGAGACAGAAACGGTTTTCGCCGAAACGGTCAGCTATTTTCGACACTTGCGAAGAGATTTGTTGGTAACCTTGGGCGAGACCGTGTTGAAAGAAGCCAAATCAAAGGCTGACCGTTACACCAGAGAGCGATGGGCGACCATGGTCAATCACAAAGATTTGCGCGAGTTCAGCTTGACGCCAAGCGCATGTCCGATGTTCGAAATCCTAGCGCGTCGGCTTCATCAATTGCAGAAATCTCTAGCGGTCAGAAACTTCACCGTCGTCTGGCGATACGTCGCACAAAAATTGGACAACTATCTGTTCGAGGATCTCGTACTCCACAACAGATTCAATGAAGGTGGCGCTATGCAGTTGAAATACGACGTGCAACGTAATTTGTTCCCGCTTTTCTCGCAGTTTAGCGAAACGCCCGAGAATTACTTCTCGAGGTGAATGCATTTCGTGGCATTTTGAAAGCCAAGACGTTCATTGTTTGTTGTTCATTTGCAGAATGAAGGAGAGCTGTGCGCTGTTAAACATTTCCATGGGTTCCGCGCTGCTACTGCGCGAGACATTAATCGCTCTGGAAGGCGCGACTGGTGTCGAGGACAGACGCGGCATGGCCCTCAAAGAAATCGGAGTCGTGAACTTCACGCCCCAAAAGGCGCTACAGATTCTGGGCCGTCGATGCACCAACGACGCGAGTGTGAACCGCATGCCTTCGTTAGATTAGTTTGTTAAATCTTATTGATTCAAACGGAATACAGCGTTGTTACTTTTACAAAACGAGTATCTTCTTCAGGCCTGAAAATCAAATTGCTTGTGTGCAATCACGTAATCACGGTTTTTGACCTTTATATCATTGCAATCATTAACATTTTGCTTGTCATCCGTCTCGAACAAATAATTGAAACATATATAATTACAAGTCGCATCAACTTGCATCAACAAGTCGCAGTTGTGTTGTCTTCAGCTAAAATTGTTTGTTTTCTATCCTATCATTAGCACCTACTAGTTGGTATGAATAATATTGTAGTGTACCTAACAACGTACTGGTTTCTTCTCACGATACTGAGACTGACGATCGGGATGATTAAATTTAATGATCTTACAACACAATATGTAGAATGGCTGGAGTGAGTGGTGTATATCATATCAACACGACTTTCTTTTGGTGTTTTACATCTCCGAATGCAGGTATATAACGAATCAACTTCACAGTTACGCCTTCGACTATGTGTATCGGATTGTCCGCTTATTGTTTCGATTTTTATATAAACGTTACCTTAGGTTTAATGTTATACTCATGTACATGTGTAAATTCCTAAGTCAAGCGCGATGCATTTCGATCTGCGCGTCTCGAGTTATTGTACATCGATAAGAATTAATGGCATCAATGTCCAGTCACGCATACGAAACGAACCGCGCTTCACTTTACAATGATTTCCGCTCTGTATCCGTGTAGTATATCGTAAACAAGACGATCTCCATCTCGAAAACCGCTCGCCAAATTGAAATTTGTTTAAAAACGCCTTGCCGTTTGTGTTCCGACCACACTTCGCATTGTAAAATTATTGCTACTTCGATGAAACGTTGCAAACACCGCGAGCTTCAAGATGAAAATGCTTCGTCGGCCTTCGCGTCGCTCTCGCCATCCTCACAGGTCGAACATATCAATGTGACAGTATCGAGAATCGTTAATAATGAGCAATAATAATTAATCGTTTAGTAGCTAGTTAAGTTTAAGTTGAAAATTGTACGGACTAGGACTAGTCGAAAATGAAACGCCTCGCAAAGCGCCCGAATGAATCGCAACAAACGCGGAGAATTGTAACGGCGGGTGGGAGGAGGATCAGATTACACCGCACACAGCGCTCAATTCATCCATCGGATATTAATCGCAATCGTCGTAATAATAATAATAATAGGTAATAACAACAAACAACTAATGTAGGTTCATATTTGCCTGCGGTTGTTGGAAGGGTATTTGTCGCGAGTGCGCGTTCAATTCATTGCGTGTTTCTCGCATACCCGAGACGTATCTGCATACGTAAATGCACTTCGGCCGCCTCTCCCATGCACACTCTCCGTTTTACCTTGCAATTTCATATTGGCTACGTTTACATTTTGATTAATCATATCTTCATTAACTTACTCGTTACTCAATAATTTAGACTGGTAGTAGAACTGGTCGGGACCCAACATACGTCCCGATTTGCGTCAACGTTGAAAAATATTCATTTCGATTTCATTGTAAACTTCGCGCTGAACCAACGGAACGAAAAATAGAACGCTTTATGGACGTGTTTTTTTTTTCTCGCACGCTCTCTTTTTGCGTTGCTGCTTTGATGGTTTTGCTATTTTCTGCTCGCTCGTTCTCGCCTTACGACTACGAATTACTTTCGCGCTGCTAATTAACTTTTGTTCAGTGCTTTACTAGTTGCAGCACGCCGAGCGGATGAGTGGTTGTTTACGAGGTTGTCGCAAATGCTTCGGTGGACTTCATTTTTGCGTGTGTGTACCGTTCATTTACGAAAGGAGGGCAGCTCACTGGACGTTGGTGGTGAATGCGCTGATGCCGTTGTTGGCCATCTCGTCCATTATCTCCGTGACGTAGGCGGCGACGTCGACTTCCTCGTTGCTCGCTCTTTCGATGAACGGCATCTTTAGCAGTCTGTTGTACTTAGGTCTTTCGGTCTCTTCTTTAATCAAACTGAAAATCGACCGGTTTATCATCCCGACGCTGATCATCGCGCGAGAACGTACCAAGTATTTACAAAATCGACAAATTCCGACGTGAACGTATTGCCATTCGCCGAGAGTCGCGGCGGTTCGCCGTTGACAACTTGATGGAGTTGGTCGAAAACGGAATTCCATCTCGGATAAGGAAAGTGACCGGTCGCCACCTCCATCAGCGTGATTCCAAGCGACCAAACGTCGCTGCGCACGTCATACCCCCGATCTTTAGGATCTATTCGCTCGGGCTGCAATAGACATTATCCATCACAACTTTGCACAACTTAATTGACGACGCAAAAACTACTCACGGCCATGTAGGGTCGACAGCCGGCGTCGCGCGTCTTCGCGATCGAATCGACCAACTGTCCCGAAATGCCGAAATCACAAAGTTTAATGTTACCCTCTTTGTCGAGCAGAATATTGCTCGGCTTGACGTCACGATGGATTATCTGGAGCTTTTCCTTGAGGTAGTTCAACGCCTTGACGGTCGCGACCGTGATCTTCCCGAGTATCGGTTCGGGAATGTGCTTCTTAAGCTTTTCGTAGATGAACTTGTAGAATTTGTCCAGCGACGTGTCCATGAGCTCCATGCAGATCCAGCAGTCGCCTTCTTTGAACAGCGCGCCGTAGAACTGCACGATGTACGGACACGCGTTGCTCTTCATCACCACCTCGAGGTCCATCAGCAGCAACTTCTGCTCCTCCTCGTCGACCGCCGAACGTATGCGCTTGACGGCGAGCACGTTCCCCGACTTGCGGTGAATCATCTTGTTGACGGTGCCGAAGCCACCGCGACCGATCTCGCCGATGTCTTGCAAATCCTCGGAACAAAACTCGTACTCGGCCGAGGCGAACTTGAGTTTGCCGGTGGCCTGCATCGACGAGCCGATCGTGAATCGGGATTCCCTAAACAACGACACATTTTCAACGTCCTGCCCAACACATTTTGGGCAAATCACAGAACCACACAAACAATTCAAAACATCTACGTCTTGCACATGCATGAACTTCAAACTGAAATAATGAACCATAAATCCCTGTTTTAGTGTCAGATGCATTCCTTGCGACTTACATGCATTAGATCTGATTGCACCTACTTAACATTTCAGACAAATACGGTAATAATTATAAGGTGTACTTTTAGTATCGTAAACAACAGAAAGTAGTTTACACTTTGGTTATTGTTAAGATAAATCACATGAGAAATATTAGCATGACATGCATTATATACTGCAAATTGTGTTGTTTGCAAAAGTTACGCATAGTTATGTCCTGTTGCCTCAGAAATTGAATATTAGACCTTTTTCTTGTTCATTTCGTTCATAAATTGTTTATGGCTCTAAATATAATTGTACGGAGGTCTAATTTATTTAAACTTACACAGGTATTTCATTCTGTTGAGTATCTACAATAGGTTTCTTCACTTTGGGCAAGAACATTTGCCTTTTGACTTCATTGTTTTGCTTGTTTGGCAATGCCTGGAAGTCCATCTTCAAGCCAGGTCTCCTTGGAGCTAAAAACATTAAGAACATTAACTTTTCCTCTCAATTTCAATTGTTTTATAAGCGTTCTTAAATGCAGGATAAATACTGGTTAGTGATACACTAAAAAATAACTTCAAACCAAACATACCTTGCTGTTGATCAGACATGCTTGAGATTTTCCGACAAAACTTCTCAAACCTAACAAAACTGGAAGACTAACAACACAAAATAAACAAAACACCATCAAATCAACTACGATCAACGCAAACTATCAATCGGAAAGCATGGTGCTCGACGAAAACCATAAGAACGGAGGATCGTGGACGTTATCAGGTGGTGGTTTCGATAAGGGGGGCGAAAAATCGGAGGGAGATTGTTGGCGACAATCACAAAGAGAGTTGGCGTTGGAGACGGGTCGTGCGAGAGACTTACAGGTTCGGCGACGGTGCGCGGCGGCGGCGGCGTGGAACGGCGGTGGCGCGTCTGCGAATGCGGCAGGGTCGTTCGTTCACGCGTCGGTGGCGACGTGAGCGGCGTCCATTGTTTATCGCCGTACGGCCGATGGCGGTGGCTGCGCTGCGCTCACGACGGACGGCGCATCATAACCACGGCGACGTTGCTGGCTCCGGCGTTGCGGGGACGGTCGCGGATCGGCGATTCGTAGCGCTGGAGGCGGCCGTTGGGCGAAAACGCGTTCGTTTTCTTTCTTTTTTCTCACACCGACCGACACGCACGGTCGACGCACTTCGCGCAGACGGCATAGACACACGGGACGTGCACGGTCGGGGTCGCAGCGGTTGGCCGATGCCAGGCGAGCAACGCGCATGCGAACACCACCTGTGTCACGTTTAGTACGCGCGACTAACGTTAGCGAAGGCCGCGCAACTTCTTAGAGGGCGTTGCTATGCAAGAACACGAACAATTTTCATGTTTTGCTCAAAGTATAACATTCAAACAAAAATTACTGCCTGCTGCAATCCAATTAACCACCTGGAACGTTGCGTCCAACTACACACAACAAGTTCCTCGTAGTTTTTACATACCGCAGTCGATTAAATCAACTAATAACATTCAAGAATAATAACACGCATGCGTCAAGTCGTAACGCTTGTCGTTCTTATGAACATTCAATCGTCATAAACGAGTTTCGAGCAAAATTTACGGACAATACGCGGTCGCATTTCGCTTTAAATTGATTTTAATTTATTTGTATCTGTATAAACACTCCAAAAATGATTCATCAATATATATCAATACACATCCGTAGAATTCATAAATAAATTGATTAGTGGTGATAAAATAAATGCTTATGTAGTATAAATAAACTTATAAACGCAATTAATGATTGATAAATAGTGAAATTGACACGAGTCGTAAAAGCCGCGCGGAGGCGCGAACGTTCGCGCGCTCCGCGCCGTGTTAGGCGCACCGTTCGCGGGCAGGAAGTAAGAAACATGTTACCAAAATAATGCATTCGCTAGGTAGGTAGGTAGGTAGGTAGGTAGGACAATTGTAAACATAGTGGCGTAGCAAAACGGTCTCCGGCTCTGGCAACAGCGAGACTCGACGGCGTTCATCAAAAATTTCCGTTCGCAAAATATTTCACGTTGTCGTTGTGTGCGGTCGGGGGGGGCCGTAGCTCAAGCGTCGATGTTGTCCTTATTGCTGCGTTGCGGCCTGCGCGCGTAGAGGCGGCGATTTAGGCCGGCGGGATTACGGTCCAGAGCTTCGTGTTGCAATCCTGCCCGACCGAGACCAACGTGCTGTTGTCTAGCCATGCTAGACGCGTTACTTGGCTTTGAGCATGCGCATCTGGAATGAAGCGAGACGTTTTTAAGTCTACACACCAACAGCACAAGTTATTTACGCGCAAAAAAAACGTGTAACTGCGACTGCCGCAATAAACGCGAATAAACATCTCGAAAGCCGGTCAATAAAATGGTCCGAAAATAACTCGTGCGGAGGCGTTTCGGACGCAGTAACGAAAACACGCCACCGCCAACGCGCTAATGCACTCACTTTTGATGATAATATGCTTGGCGGGCTTCTCCACGCTCCAGATAATAATGCTGGTGTCCAGGCTGCCGCTAGCGACGAGCGCGGAGTCCGGCGACCAGGCGACGCAGTTCACCTTCGCGTTGTGGAAGCCCCACTCGTGCTTGTTCGCCAGTTCGTAATCCGGCACGGCGTACAGCACGACCTTCCTGTGGGCATCGCAGGTGACGAGATACTTCTCGTCCGGCGAGTAGGCGAGGTCGGTGATCGCGCCGAGCTGCTCGAGCGTCTTGATCTCGCTCAGCGCGCCGTTCGACAGTTGATAGATGTGCACCTTGTTGTCGGCGTTGCCGCCGACGGCGACGTGCGAGATGCCCTCGGCGGCCGACGCGGCGGACGGTTCGTAGTCGACCGGCGTCGACGAAACCTTCTTGTTGCTCTGAATGACGTGCACTTCTTTGACGGTCGCGATGATGTTCGTCCCGCTCTGGAGCATAATATCCATTCCCCTCGGCTGGGAGCCGAGTTTGAGGTCCTCGGGAATGTAGGTGTTGCCGTCGAGGATGATCTGCTTGAGGGCATCGTCGATGCCGCACGTGTACAGCGTCTCGTCGTCGGCCTTCATGCCCTGCACCTGATTGCCGTGTCCGTTGCCCTTGATCCTGTCGTTCTCGCCCGAGCCGGCGTTCCAGGTGGTGACGACGCCGTCGTGGGACGCGGTGAAGATGCTCGAGCGGTCTCGAGACAAAGTCAACGCCGTTATGGGCTTGTTGTGGCCCTTGATGATGCGCAGCGGCGTCGACGGATCGTTGACGTCCAGATAGTTGATGTGTCCACTCAGCGAGACGCTCAACAGGTACTTGTCCTGCCAGAGGCAGGAGATCTGCTGATCGTCGACGGCGTCGCCCATCTTGAACTCGGCGACGACCTGGCGAGTCTCCACGTCCCAGATTTTGGCGGTCTTGTCGCCGCTGGAGGTCAACAGTTGCCTACCGTCCGGCGACCAGGCGACGCCGTAGACGCCGCCGGCGTGCGCTGGCGCGCCGACCTCCCCGACCAGGTCGGACGTGTTCCCGTCGTACAGGTACACCTTGCCGTCGAAGCCCGCCGAGGCGAAGTGACTGCCGCTGGGCGAATACTTCACGGCCTGAACGAACCGAGTGTGCTCCTGCTTGGTCATTTTGAACTTGAACGGGGGCCCCTCGAAGACGGCGATGGTGTTGTCCTCCGAGCCGGTGATGATGCGGAACGGACGGCTGGGCTTGAAGTCGCACGAGTTGATCGGCTTCGATTGGCCGGAGATCTCGCCGACGGACGTGCCCGTCTCGGACATGAAGACGTGCCCGAAACGCTCGCGGCCCTCGCCGACGACGACCATGCGCTGGTTGTCCGGCGACCAGGCGATGTCCTTGATCGGCCCGCCGATCGGATGGAACTCGTTCTTGAGGATGTGCTCCTTGTTGACGGTGTCCCAGATGCGCACCTTGCCGCTCTGGTCGCCGGACGCGATGTAAAACCCGCTCGGCGAGTACTTCGCCACGTTCACCGCGCACGAATGCTCGGTGTACACGTCCGAGATTGCCGGATTCTGTTAAGCGTGATCAGAATTACAGTTTGACTCAATTCCAGTGTCTGCACTCAGCGCCTTACTTCAACGTTGCGAATAATGACTGAGTTGCCATTCGTGTACAAGAAGTTCTTGCCCTTCGGATCTCCACCAAGAACTATCGGTTGCCCCCTCTGAGTCCTCGGCAACGTAGCATAAATTGCCTCTGCAACAACACCCGATAGTACTTCTCATCACGATACAACTTGTTTAGTTACTCACTGCAATTGTAACTCATTGCAGCTATTGTGGGTGGAGTAAATCGCAGGAAGATTCTTCGGGCGACGGGCGCGACTTGGGCGTTATGTAAAACGTGAATGCCGTTATCACCTGAAACGCACGTTATCAGCGTTAGAGTTAGAGGCGCAGTTCGTCGGCCATATCTCATTGCCGAATATGGTAAGCGGCGGCGATCTTCGCGTCGTGCGAGGTGCGTCGCGATCGGCGACCGCGTCGCGCGACGTTTGCACTCACCGATCGCTTCCGGCGTACGTCTGCACGCTCTGCACCTCGAATTATCCTGCACGAGGAAGCCGGGCAGCTTCGTATTTACCAACGCACAACACCGCCTTCAGGATTTCGTCTGACATTACGGCTGGGCCGGATTGCCGGTGGGCGTGACCGACCACCACTTCGCGCTTCTCCGCCACGCTGAATCATCCGCAGAAATTCGAAATATTTGATTAGCTAGCATTAATGCGTGTGCTCTTTCGCGTGCTAATTGCGCATAATTTCATTCATTGCCGAGAAATATCTAGTCGTCCCCGCTGGCGTTGATAAGGCTTTCTTTCGACGGGTTCTTCGTGTCATCAATATTTTCCACATTTGCTGCGGACAGTCGTTTAATTCACAGGGTGTTCTTATTTGTTGAGAGTGATTGGCCTAATAATTTTCGTAACATTGTTTTAAAATATGCGCATTTATCTCAAGAAATTTGTTGACGATTTAACGTTTAACCTATGCCAACGTTTTTCAACGTAAATGTGAAATTAGTTCCATTCTAATTTCTAATAACTTCTCAAATATTTGAATAGAATATTGTGACAGTTAATGAATTATTTAATAAAAATTAATAAGTCACTTATTTTAATGTTGTTGATTTGTCCAATTTTATCGGTCGAAATGGTTTAAATAATGTTTAAATTACTTTCACATTATACATATCTATGATTGTAATACTAACAACAATACAATACAAGCAAGTAAAATTTATTCTCTGATATAAACAAATATTAATTGTATAACCTATGCAATTAATCGATCATCGATCTTAAGTAAGTTGGGTTTGGTTGGTTTTCTTCGTTTGCCAAGTATCCATTCCAACCTTAAAAATGTCGCGACTTCACCGAATGTTCTTAACAACTCGGATCTTCCAAACAACTACATGGTAAAGCACCCAAATGTGCATCACATCCATTAATTATCTATTGATATTTCTTTGTAGTATAATAAATCAACAGAATGGCATGTCCCAGTATCCTTCATATTACATCAAACCGGTGTTCAACAAAGCCGAACAAGAAGCCCTGTACAAATCGGGCGAAGCAAGCAAACTCGCGCATTTACCCACCCGAGCGGCTCTCGTGGATCAAACCTCGTCGATGTTCTACGACGACAAGATAGCCCTGTTCACGAATTACCTAATGCGGAAGGGCAACAAACAACTGGCCAGATCGCTGGTGGAGAAAACTTTTGAGAGGATAAAACGATCGCAGCTGGAACGATATCACAAGGCAGCTGCGGATGATAAAGCAAAGATTGTCTTAGACCCAAGGCAAATCTTTCACATGGCCGTGGAAAATTGCAAACCTATTATGCACCTCACACCCATCAAGAGAGGTGGCGTGAGGTATCAAGTACCTGTGCCTCTCACAGATAGGAAGGCACAATTTATATCTATGAATTGGTTGATCGCGGCCGGGACGGAGAAGGAGGCTCCGGTCACGTTTTGGGACAGATTGGCGGCGGAGTTGATCGACGCGTCCAACAACGCGGGCCGGGTTGTTAAGAAGAAACAAGATTTGCACAAACAATGCGAAGCCAACCGGGCGTACGCACATTATAGATGGAGTTAAATATTACTTAATATAATGGTTACAGTTCTGTAATGATTGTAATTTACAATTGAAACATTAAAATTTTCAAAGTGATACAAAGATTTCTCCTTTGTTCATCAGCTATACTTGAATTTAGTAGGCACTCGGCGCTTTTCTCACGTCAACATTTAAATTTTGTCCTCGGAGGTGATTATCCAATAAAAACAATAATGTGAGCAGATATCTAACGGTATCTAACGGTTCCGAGCGTTTTTTGTCAGGCACGTCCAAATTACCAGTTTCGGTTGGCCCGAGGATTTGCGAACTCGGGCATCTAGGCATCTAGGGCTTGGTATGCGACGAAAAAAAAAGAGAATAATCCATTGGTACCTGCGGGGCATGTATGTGGAAGTGGATTATTTATGACAACGAAAAGAAGCACCAACATTTTCGCGCGTTCAATGATAATCCTCCAAAACGAAAGAATGACCTATCCGATGGAAGTTTTCGCCGATGCCGAGCCAACCAGAAACCGCTCGATCGCTATCTGTTGGTGCGAGCCGTCATTCGTTTCGCGTGCACGAAATAGCGTCGCCGCGTCTCCGCGCGCTTCCTTGAACCGGCGAATTCGCGGCGTTACCTCCGTATTCGATAGGGAAAACAATGCGACCGAGTGGGAGGCGAATCAACATTGCTTCGGCTTATGGGGATATAAAATAGCAATAATCGCGTATTGTTTGACGGAATCGCGTCTCGCCAACTCCTTGCCGCTCCTTGCCGCGCGCTCCTTTCTTGCCCGGCCGGACGGTTCAAGTTCAATGTGTTGGCAATTTATCGGCAATCGCGTTAATTGAATCTTTACACCTAGCGAATAAATGTTCGTCCGTAACAAAAATTTAAACAGTCACGTGAAAATGCTCAATATCTGCGCGAACAAATCAACATAAATAGAGCGCGATCGAGACGTTTCGTGTGATATTTCGCGCGAAATCAACATATTGCTAGGAGCACCCATCGAGTCATAACGAAGAGTGATTAAGTGCGACGAGAATGAAGGTGAGTTTTGTTAAGTTACCACAATTGAGCGCATTTTCATCGATGCAAAACTAGAACGCAACAAATCCTATCCTGATTACTTATTCTTCGTTGTCTTCTATCAGCGAGAGTGAAGCAAGAACCGACCAAGGTTTCGTACGGCCGACTGCGCTTTAAGGTCTTCGTTAAACTGTTTTCGGCATTTGATTTGTTGTTTTGCATTGCCGCTTCCGCTAACAGCGATTAATGCGAGCGCGAGTGTCCTAATTGCTAACGTTTCTCGTCGCAGCAAGGACACGCGGGGTTCGAGAACGGCGCGTTTCAAGGCGACGACGCCAACGCGGCCAGAAGCCGCCCCCCAAACGAACCCGCGCCAAACTCCGGCGACGCGGTGAGTACAGATGGCTCGACGCTTAATTGTCGCGTTATTAAACTTGATTATTCCCGGTACGAGCGCGATTATGTAACGCGCGTTTTTAGCGCTTGATATCACCTGCAATTCGAAACAATTCGCGCGAGGAAAAAAGCTTTTGCGCCGTCTAATCCCGCAATAAAACGCCTCATGCAAACTAATTATCTCGGAATAGTCTGAGGAAACGGCGCGCTTTGCAAGATTGTACTTTAATTGTTCGAATTACTATTTGCACATGCGACTTATTGTTGGTGTCGCGGCGAATAAATATTGGCACTTGATTAGATGTGGCGTTCGAATTTTTCGTTCGTGCGAGCAACGTCGACGTCACGTGTGCATGCGCGCTACCAAGATTGCAGTAATTACGGAATACCAAATTGTCGGTCGCGTCGGACGCACTTCGACAGGACGTTAAGTAGAACATGATGCGACATGGTGCGACGCATCGCAATCGGCAAGGACGCGCCGCGTGTTTGCACGGCAAACAATACGAATAGCACTTGACACAGTCTGCGGCATCGACTAGACGATGTCGCAAGCTGTGACGAACCGTCGCTGAACAAGCCCGACTTGCCGGAAGGTGCCGGCCGAACCGGAGCGGGCGCAATGGGGCCACGGCCTGGAGTTCCTGATGTCCTGCATCGCGATGTCGGTCGGCCTCGGCAACATCTGGCGGTTTCCGTTCACGGCGTACGAGAACGGCGGCGGCGCGTTCCTGATTCCCTACATCGTCGTGCTGATGGTCATCGGACGGCCCGTCTACTACATGGAAATGGCGCTAGGCCAGTTCACCAGTCGGGGCAACGTCCACGTGTTCGCGTCGCTGGCGCCGGCGTTGAAAGGTTGCCCCCATTCCGTCTCGCTCCGCCGATCTAGAAACTGCAATCGCGTGTCTGTTCTGTTTCGCCAAAGGTGTCGGATACGGTCAGGTCCTGGGATGCGTTTGCGTTGCCACCTACTACTGCTCGCTGATGGCCATCACGCTCTTCTACCTCGTCAACTCCTTCACGAGCGAGCTGCCGTGGGCGGAATGTCGTCCGGAATGGAGTCGAGACCTGTCGCTGGAGAACATTACCTGCGTCGCCTCGAACTCGAAGGACGCGCTCACCGTCGAGAACAGCCGAAGTTCCTCCGAACTGTTCTTCACGTAAGACGTCCATCGATTAGATAGCAATAACGCTAACAAGGCGAATGCTTTCTGCGAACAGCAAGGAGGTCCTGAAAGAAGCGGCCACAATCGACAACGGCGTCGGAGCGCCCGAATGGCGGCTGGCGTTGCTGCTGCTCGCTTCCTGGGCCTGCACGTTCTACGTGTCGCGACGCGGCGTGCAAAGCTCGGGCAAAGCCGCGTACTTCTTGGCGCTCTTCCCGTACGTGGTGATGATCGCGCTGCTCGTCCGCGCCGTGACGCTCGACGGCGCCGCCGACGGCATTCTGTTCTTCATCGCGCCGAAATGGGACAAACTGCTGGACGCCAACGTGTGGTACTCCGCGGTGACGCAATGCTTCTTCTCGCTGAACGTCGGCTTCGGCACCATCGTGATGTACTCGTCGTATAACAACTTCGAGCACAACATCAACAGGTGCGAGCTATTCGCGTCGCAATTTGTGCGAAACTTTCAAGCGGCGTGTTCTAGGGACGCGCTCGTCGTAACGACGTTGGATACGTTCACGTCGGTGCTGGCCGGCGCCACAATATTCGGAATTTTGGGCAATCTTGCTCACGAAACGAACACGGACGTTAGCGAAGTCGTCAAGTCCGGAGGAACCGGTTTGGCGTTCATCTCCTATCCAGAGGCAATCGCGAAGTTCGAATCGGTTCCTTGGGTATGTAAATCTTGCCGAATTATGCTACCGTTGTTCGGTGACTTGTTTATTCTTTTTAGGTGTTCGCCATCCTCTTCTTCGTCATGCTCTTCGTCCTGGGCATCGGCAGTTTGGTGGCTCTTCAAGGCGCTGTGACAACGGTGATAACCGACGCGTTTCCGAAATTGAAGAGCTGGCAGGTCAGCTTGGGCACCGCCATCGCCGGATTTCTGCTCGGACTCGTCTACGTCACACCCGGTGGACAATTCATATTGAATCTGGTGGACCATTTCGGCGGCACGTTCGTCGTGTTCGTTCTAGCTATCATCGAAATCGTCACCGTCATGTGGTGGTACGGCATGGACAACTTCTGCACGGACATCGAGTTCATGGTCAAGCAGAAAGTCGGAGCGTATTGGCGAGTCTGTTGGGGAATCATCACGCCGGTCTTGCTCATCGCAATCTTTATTTACTTCTTGTGCACGTTACCACAACTGCAATATGCCGGACGAACATATCCGACGGCCGCATTAGGTAATTATTTCGATCAAATATTTGACGCTAATTGTTTATTTTTTTTTACATCTCCCAGCGTGCGGATGGACGATCCTGGTGGCTGCGATGCTCCAATTAGTTTATTTCGTTCTGAAAACGTTGATTATCAATCGAGATGAGGCGTCGCTGAAGAAGATTATTGCCAAGTCGTTTAACGCTACCGAATGGGGCCCGGCAGATCCGCACCGCAGAGAAGAATACAGAAAGTTCAGGGAGCTTAAATACAACGAAAGGCTGCAGGCAACGCTTACAACACGCCAAAAAATCGTCTCATATCTTACAGGAAAGAATTATGCTTGAGGCTCGCATCGCTTAAACAGTATTTGTAATGCAATTATGTCGTTAAACGAACTGTAATTAATTTTTAACATAAATAAAGGCGTAATCTAAATTTATTGTTAGTGCAATAAGTTTTCAATTTCAAATTTTTATATAAGATTGATCGATTGAATTTTGCTAAGCAAAACCAAGCCAAATAGTATTCGTTGATGCAACGCTACCAAAAATGTTCAATAAACGTGTGTTGTTGAGCAACAGTTTGTGTATAGTTGTTGGCACTTAAGACACATCATAAATGCGTATTAAAAAGAGGGCAGCACCGTCCGCTCTCGCGCCCCACGTGATCCTCTTCGACAACGTGCCATGTGGTGCTATTAAAACATGTTTTGACGTGCATGACACTGACAGCGCTGACATTAAACCGAATTAAAATAATCCGTTATCGGCAGCCGAAGCATGTCGCGCGCGACTGACGCTCGTGAACGACTATGAAGCAACAACACGACGATGCTAATTAGTTGACTTGGCGCAGCGCTGTACGCAAATCCGCCGGTGAGTAGCCACGACGCAACTCCCACGCCTAGCGCGTTTGTTTATCAACACGTTTCGCTCTTCGCACGAAAGCCACTCAACGCCGCGAGCACTGACGTGTACCTTGCGCTTGCAGCGAATGCGCCCGTCGCGTCGATGATGGAACGCAAGAAGAAACGCCCGGACCAAACGTCCCTCCTGGTGGAGACCGCCGAGAACGGCGTGGCCGGTGCCGCCGCGCACGGCGGCAGCCTCAAGGGCGACCGCACGAACATCGCCCTGCTGTTCTTCTTGTACACCCTGCAGGGCATTCCGCTGGGCTTGTCCGCTGCCATTCCCATGATTTTGCAAAACAGAGGCGTGAGCTACAAACAACAGGTTGGCCTTCATTCAATCATTTCGTTGTTAAAACAGCACTAGCAATGACGAGAGTGTTGTTCACAGGCAGAATTCAGTTTCGTCAACTGGCCATTCTCGCTAAAACTCGTCTGGGCGCCCATTGTCGACACGATTTACTCCATGCGGGTGGGCAGGAGGAAAACATGGATGGTGCCGTCTCAGTATCTGCTCGGTGCTTTCATGTTGCTTCTGAGCGCGCATGTGAACAAATGGCTGGGAGACGATGGCATGGAACCCAACATTGGCATCCTGACGATACTGTTCTTCTCATTGAACTTTCTTGCCGCCACGCAAGACATCGCCGTGGATGGTTGGGCGCTCACCATGCTGAGGAAGGAAAACGTCGGGCACGCTTCTACATGCAACAGCGTCGGGCAAACGGCTGGATTCTTCCTGAGCTACGTGCTTTTTATGGCCTTCGAAAGCCCCGAATTTTGTAACACGTACTTGAGGAATACTCCAGAAAAAGAAGGTAATGTGGGCCGTTATACGTTCTGGACGTTGGTGCATCGTTGCGTTTGTGGCAGGGCTCGTCACGCTGGCGGGCTTCTTGTTCTTCTGGGGATGGGTGTTTCTCATCACCACGACATTGGTGGCGGTCTTCAAGAAGGAGGAGCCGTCGAGTGCGGCTAGCGTCGACGCCGCGGAGGCGGATCGCGACCTGCAAACCGCCTACAGTTTTCTCTGGCAGATCCTAAAGCTTCGCCCCGTGCAGATTCTCGTTGTAATACTGCTCACAGCCAAGGTACCCGCATAAGACCACGCGAAAACGAACTTTATTTAATGTTTTATGCTGTCCGAATGGTACCAGATTGGATTCAGTGCGACCGACAGCGTGATGTCCCTGAAGCTCGTCGAAGCTGGCATCCCCAAAGAACGCTTGGGATTGATGGCAGTGCCGTTGATTCCATTGCAAATTGCTCTGCCCTTGATTATTGCCAGACACACGACAGGTACGTGCGTTGTCGACGAGTAGCTTTCCCGTCGTTATGACATAGTAGTTATCACCCTCAGTCAATATCATGACGACGACATGAACGTTGTCACTAGTTAGATCGCTGTCGATAAATCTCTACCGTGCCACGGATAAATTATAAGCAATTTATTTCGGAACATATTCATCGTCCCATCGACGATCGCGATGTCGTGGGTCGACTCGGCGTTGGGAATCGACGCCGACATGCTGGAGGAGCCGTTCGAAATTCTCAATTCCAATCACGACTTCTTTCTCGCGCCGTGCCTGCCGCGACGCAGCGGCGAGCGCGCGCAGATCGGCGAAGTCAAGTCGAGGCACATCTCGCCGGAGCCGACGATGATGGAGGAGTACGCCAACTGGGCGAAGAGCCTGCGTCAGCCGTGGCAGTCCGAGGCGCGCTTCACGTACGCCGAGACGCGCAAGGCGAAAGTGCCCAAATATCGCGTGCAGAACTACAGCTGGGTGCCCTCCAAGCTGCAATCGAACCGAAGCTGCGTGGCGGCGTTCCAACGCGAACGCATGCGATCCGCTGCGAAGGTCATCGTGACGTTCTTGCGCGCGTGCGCCGAGAGGAAGGCGTTCTGCAGATGCAAGGAAAAGCTGCTGTTGCTGCGCGGCGAGAATCCGCTCAAATTGCTGAAGAACTTGTGGAAGGTCCACGCGGAGCTGTTCGACATTCGCATGGGATATCAGATAATATTCCGTCTCGCGGGACCGCAATTTCCGCCGCGCATCGTGTACAAAGTGTGTCCGAACATCCCCTTCGTCGACTTGAACAACGGCCTCACCGCGGCGCAGAGTTGTGCTTTGACTAGGAACTGGACGGAGTACTATTGGCGCAGCACGCCCGAGGCTCGACGTGAGAAACGCAAGAAACGCGGACCCGGATCCGGCTATCACAAGCAGAGCAGATTGAGTTGGATACGCGAGCGTTACAAACTCTGACATGTTATTTGTTTGCTTTCCGGTATCTAAATAGCGAATATTTTCTAATCGTTCATTCGTGGCTTTAATTTTGCGCACGGCCTTAGGTAGAGAGGGTGTTGACTGTCGTGCATGAATCTGGCATGTGGTTTTCTGTCCTCCAGGCTCGAAGCCCTTGAACATCTACGTGAAAGTCATTCCGTATCGATTGCTATTTGGATTCGTGGCGGCGTTTCTGGTTTGGATCACGCCGATTCTCGTTGCCGACGCGCACGCCGGCATTCCCATCTACTACTACGCCCTGCTCCTCATCTGCTATGCCGTGCACCAGGTAGACCGACCGATCCGGGCGCACGAAAACACTTATCGACATCGTCCCGATTGATGCAGGTCTGCGTGTACTGCATGTTCGTCACGTGCATGTCGTTCTTCGCCAAGATCAGCGACCCGCTGGTGGGCGGCACGTACATGACGCTCCTGAACACCGTGACGAACCTCGGCGGCAACTGGCCGGCCACCCTGGCGCTCTGGTTCGTCGACAACCTCACCTTCAAGGAGTGCCTCGGCGGCAACGCGAACGCCACGACCAGCTTCTGCAGGGACCACGCCGAGGAGGAGCTGTGCGCGTCGAACGGCGGCTTCTGCAACACCTACCTGGACGGCTACTACGTGGAGACGTTCGCGTGCGCCGTCGTCGGCGCCGTGTGGCTCAACTGGGCGCGCAAACATATCAACTACGTGCAGACGTTGCCGGACTCCGCGTGGAAGCTCTCCAACAAGCGCAGCAAGCAGTGAACGGCAAACTTTCGAGAACCGTACGCGTGGGAACATTCCGAATCCAAAGGCGTCCTGCGTAGGACGACGCTTGTATTATAGTAGTGGAATTGTTAACTAGTAAGTAACTTGGTTGCAACATGGCACAATTTTTTACGTGATGACCAACCAGAGCGTCGCAATTGTGAACAGTTTCGAGCACAAAGTGTTTGATAACGGTTGTGGAAATGTATGTTGTTTGACTTAATTTAAATCGAAATTTAGGATTTTGGCGATACGTGAACGTTGTAAGCGTGGCGGGTCAATAATAGTGTAGCGAGATTGTGGATGTTTTGGTGTGAGCAATTGGATTGTGTTGTAACATGCACCACATTGGCCAATGGGACGAATAAAAACTGCATTGCCAGTCTGCGTTTCGTTTTTTTTTTCCTCGTATAATATATGTACATTGAACATATACGTAGACTCTTAATTATTGAACGTTCGTAATTTGTATAATTTACCTATTTCCATACAATAATCCACATAGAATTCAATATATAACGTAACACCTCGTTGCTGCTGCGGCACCGTCTCGGCGTCGTCAGCGGTTTGTTTGATTTCCAGACTCCGGTCCTGCGTAGTTTGATTATTTACAATGGTGTCCTTCGTGTGGGTACGTCCAGCGCCTTCGGTTCCATAGTAAAATAGTTGAAGTATGCGGCAATACTGGCTTTCGTGTCGTGGTCGTTTCTTAGGTTCTCCAAATTGTACGAAACTAGTGAGGATTTGTTCGAGTGTACTACTGGGCAGAGACGAGCAAATAAACGTGACTTGTGCACACAGCGTGCTCCGTTTTGTCGCGTCGTTTCAATCATCAAGTTCAATCGTATCGTGTGCGTACATTTCCATTTTGCCAAGTCTAAGAAGCACATTAACGTTATTGTATTTACTTCTCTGAGAGTTCGTTCCTAGGCAACGTGTTTCTTGCATCGAGTGTGACTACATTACGGCGATTCTATTGTCACCATTCGTTCCGGCTTAGCGGAATGCGCTTTACGGCAGATCGTCGTCGTTGTCGTCATCCATGATGGCGTTGCGTTCGCTGGGCGTGGAGTTTTTCCGTCTGGTGAGCATGCCTTTGATGTTGGTGCGCGTCGTGCTGCCCCATTTCTCCTTGACGGCCTCCGAGGAAGTCATGAGCATGGAGTACGTGGACATGGTCTCCCCTTCCTTGCTGTTGTGTATGCCGTAGAGGAAGTACACCAGCATGCCGAGGATCATCCAGACGAAGAAGCGCAGCCACGTGAGCACGTTCAGGTGGATCATGAATTCGATGTTGCACAGAATGCTCAGCGCGGGTATGAACGGCACCATGGGCACCTTGAAGCGCAGGCCCTCTTGGTTCTGGTGGTGTGCAACGATCGCCAACATGCAGCCGCCCATGACGAGGATGAAGAAGCCGGCCAGGACGATCGTCCACCATATGCCGCTCTTCAGGTCCTTGGAGCTGACTTGCAGGAGCACGCACAGTGCGGCGGAGAAGACGGTGAAGAGCAGCACGGCGATCGTGACGGCGCTGCCCGGCTCGCTGCCGCCGAGCAGCGGACTCAACCAGCCGTATTTGAGGCGCAGCGTGCCGGCCATGTTCACCACCTCCGAGGGGGTCGTCGGCTCGCTGGTGCTCATCGACATTTCGCTGCCCAGCGTCAGAATGCTCCTGCTTGGCGACAGCGTTGGTCTGTAGCGTAGGATAATCACGCTCGCGCTTACGATCGTGTACGCCAGCAAGGTGCCGATGGACATGAACTCGACGAGCTTCTCTAAATCAAAGAGCAGGGCGATCAGCGCCGAGCAGAAGCCGGATATTACGAGATTGGTGAGGGGCACTTGCGTCTTGCTGTTCACATCGCCGAGGAAGCTGAAGAGTAGTCCGTCGCTCGCCATCGCGTACATGCAGCGTGGCAGCGAGAACAACGACCCGAACAGCGTCGTCGTCATGCCGCACAGGGCGCCGATGCTCACGACGTACTTCACCCAGTGCATGCCGATACCGGCGAACGCCTCGGGCAGGGCCGCGTTCGGGTTGATCTGGTTGTAGGGCACCAGCAGAGTGAGCGCGGCGCAGATCAGAATGTAGCCGAGCGTGACGATGCCCATGGAGAGTACGGTCGCCATGGGTATGGAGAAGCTCGGATTCTTCGCTTCTTCGCCCGACGTGGCTATGCTGTCGAAGCCGACGAACGCGTAGAAACACGTGGCGGCTCCAGCGAGGACTCCGCTGAAGCCGTACGGGAGGAAACCACCCTTTTGACTGGTCCAGTTGTTCTCGTCCGCGTAGTAAAGGCCTACCACGATGATCAGCGCCATCACGGTGAGATTGATGACGGTGAGGAAGCTGTTCACGATGGCGGAACCTTTCACGCCGATGCCCAGCAAGGAAGCGTACACAATGCATACGACGAAGGCGAGCACGTCGGGGTATTTGCCGAGCAGCTGTTCGTGCATCTCTCCGGTGACGGCGAGCGTCGTGTTGGAAATGGCGCCGCCGAAAAGGAAGTCCACGTAGCCGCTCCACGCGCGAGCCACCGACGCGGCGCCTGAAACCGGCGGCAGCCACAGTCGAAGGCGTTGAAACCGTTTCGCTGGCTTACCGATCATGTGCTCCAACAAAATATTCCATCCGATGACGAAGGCCCAGAACTCGCCGACGCTGATGTACGTGTAGACGTAGGCGGAGCCGGCTTTCGGCAGCCGGGTGCCGAACTCGGCGTAGCACAGCGCCGAGAGCAGGGACGCCAGGCCGGCCAGCAGGAAGGAGATGATGATGCCGGGTCCGGCGATCTCCTTCGCGACGGTGCCCGTCAGGACGTAAATGCCCGCGCCCACCATGTGCCCCACGCCCAGCAGCGTGATGTCGACGGTGTTCAGACATCTGTTCAGCGGCGTCTCCATCACGTCGGCCGGCAGCTGCTTGGTGCGGTTCATCTTGGAGCAAATGCCCGACATCACGTGCCCCAGGATCATCTTCCTCGATCCGGGCATCGTGGCGCCGCCGAGCGCGTTCGCCGCGACCGACCGGAACCGAAAAGGCGCACAGACGAAAAGACGACAACACAAGAAGGAGAACACGCCGCGGCCGCAAACGGGAAAGCAAACCGACCTCGCGTTGATAACGCCGCGCGGCGGATGCGCGCGGCGCTGCGCCGAGCGCGACGACTGGGAAAATCGATATTTTCCACATGCGTGCGTTTCCGTTTGCGCGCCGCCGTATCAACAAGACGCCGGTTCAAGCTGCCCATTGGGCGTCTTTATTCCGCGATACGCGTCCGCGCGTCAAGGCGCAAACAGCGTGCATGGCAAAGGCCTAGTCGCAATCTTCGGCCGGACGAGCGTCGAACGGGACGGACATGCGCGGCTGGAAGCGCTTCCACAGCGCCAAGCCGTTGGCGCGCTTGCTCTCGACGTCGTCGAAGTTGAATTTGTAGAAGAAGCGAATCTGCCGCAGGGCGCGCAGCGATCGCAGCCGTTTCGCGGCGTCCAGCTCGAGGAGGCGCAGCAGCAAGTCCTTCGACGGGCCGTCCAGCTCCACCGCGTCGGGCAGGTGGACGTGCGCGGGCCGCGACACGGGGCTCGGGTCCGGCTCCAACCGCACGAACTGGAACAGCGGAGCATGCAAGGGTTTATCGGCATCCAATTAGCGCGAAACGAGTCCGCGCGCGAGCAGTGCGTTGAACCGGCGGCGCTCCGCGAGTCCGAAACCCTTCGGAGCCGACGCATTTCCAATCGACGCTAATTAGCCGAGGCGCGCGGAAATGAGGAAACGGCGCGGCGGGCAGCGCGGCGGGCAGCGGCGGGCCGCGAGTGTAATCCGCGCGACGCGGCGCGGCGGCCCGAGCGCGTCCTCGCGATCGCGTCTTCGGCACGCAACGATGATGGCTTTCTATTTATAGCCGCAAATTGCAAATCGGCCGCGGCGTCGTCGCGGCATCGTCGCGGCGAATCCGCGATATCGCGCCGAGACGGAGGAAATTGTACATCCATAGGCGGTAGTTAGCTCATCCCGCGCCCCCCGACTAATAGCCATAATCGGCGCTCGGCGCGCATCTTGCGAGCCTTCCGTCGCGGCCGCACTCTTGTTGGTCGTGTGCCTCCGGTTCCAGTGGCCGTTTTATTGTTGCAGGCACATATTCGGTGCCTGCGCGATGCGTCCGCGACTGGATGCCGGGAGTCGGGTCTATAATAAGTCGTTTTAATGTTAAGCATGCCGGCCACGCACACAGGCGCGCGCGCGCTCGCACTCCAATTACGATTTTTCCCCAGGAGAGCCAGAGGGGCACGCAAACGGCCCGTTTCCGTTTAATGGCCGCTCGCCGGCCGCTCGCTATATATAGCGCCGTCTAATTGCAAGAAAACGCACGCGAAAACGCACGAAACGTGCGTGCAGCTTAGAGGAATTTCTAGACGGCCCATAAGAGAGCGCCGGCCGCACGAGCGCCCGCCATACCTCACGTTCCCGCGGGCCGGCCGCGCAGGATGCGCCCTGCCGGCTGCATTCCGCCCAGCCCGCCGCGGCGCGCCGGATAGATCAGCGTCGACGGGTTTTTGCCGGCGCGCGGCGCTTTTTCTCGCGAAGACCACGTTTGGAATGGCATTAACGAGCGCGCGCTCGCAGATGCCGCCGCGCTATTTATAGCCGGCCCTGTGGCGCGCGACGAGCGATCGGTGTTACATAAATGAGCCCGAAGGTGCAAGCGACAAGTGCATAACCCACTTCGATTGCGCTTGTAACCGGCCACTTCCTCGCGCCGGCCGCTCAATTGTCTGATTAGGCTCGTTGTGCGCGGCGACCGGCCAAGGCCCGCCGTCCGCCGCCCGCCGCCCGCCGCCGGCTCGAAAAAACGCGACGATGATATGCAACGAGGCAAATGACTCAATCGCGCGCGTCCACCGCGATCGAACCGGCGCCGATTCTCGCCGCGCCGATCGCCGCGCCGATCGCCGCGCCGATCGCCGCGCCGATCATTAAACGCCGCCTCGCTCGCTGTTAGCTTTTCGCATCCGCGGAGTGCGAGCCGTGACGGGGCTGCACGCCACGCGGGCGCTGCGCAGGATAACACACACCTTGCGCTGACCTTGCACGGTCAATGATACTCCGCGTGCGTCTTGTCTGCGGCGCGGCGCGCGCGCCGCGTGCACCTTCGCGCGCCGCGCTAATTAGCAAAGACAAAGACGCTCGTTGTCATCATCGCGCTCGTTACGCGCGCATCTGCATCTGCGTGTCGGCGGCGCGAAGGGACGCCCGGGACGAATATGAATCTAATTGAAGTTATCCGTTACGGCGCGGCGCGCGCTCGCTCATTGAAACGAATTAAACAATTACGCGCTCGGCGCGCATGCCCAATTAGCGCATTATTTAATCAGCGCGCCATTGTTCGATCCGGCGAGTCCGGCGTTCGGATTCGCGCACTTCATGTCCGCTTACGTAACGCGTCGTTCGGCCGCTTCTCGCGAATGACGAAATTCCGCCGTCTCGCCTTGACATTGCGCGCGCTTCTTGCGCGTCCCTGTTATTATTTCATTACTCGGCGCGCGCTGTGCGCTTCCGCCCGCCTGCGCCGCGTGGGACGCCGGCGCGCGGCGATAACGATGCGCGCACGATAAGCGAAAAATGCGCGGCGTCCGGGCGCCGGAAGCGTCCGCCGGGGCGATTCGGCGGACGGGCGCCGCCGGAGAATGTCGCCGCGCCGTCGGCGAATGTTTTCGGGCGTCCGGGACGCGTCTTGCGGCGAGCGGCGAGCGGCGGCAGCGGCAGCGGCAGCGGCGGGTTCTTCGCTCGCGATGCACTTTTCGCCGCGACCGCGCGTCTAACGCCGCGCCGGGGGCTGGTGGGGAGGGCGTCGCGTCTTCGCGTACCGTTTCTGGGCGCCCGCCAGCGCCCGCCGACGACTATAAAACGCACCACCATCGCTCCTCCGACGACACAGACACGCTTCGTGTGGTTGAGTGTGCATATCAGTGCCGTTCGCGTTCCCTTTGACATACACACCGCTCCCGGAGCAAGCGTCGGCCAGTGCGTCGCACCAGAAAGACATCGAGCGAATCACCGAACCGCGACCAGGTGAGTGCCGAACGTTCGCCGCGTTTATGCATGCGCATTTCAAAACGCGCGAAAAGTCAAAGTTTGCCTTGGTCACGTCCGCTCGCACGCGCACGAGTCGCGCGGCGCGCGTTGCAAAAGTTCGCAACTTTGTGTAATGCGAAACATAATGCGCCAAGGCGTCCAAGGCGAGTCTTTGTTGCGCTCGCCGCGCGCCGAGATTAGTCGCCGCGCCGGCGAATTGCGGAAGAGCAACAAAACGCTCGTTCGCGCGCATCCTTGCGTTCGACGAAATTCCAGCGCGATTGAAACGCGCCGGCCGCTGGGAAGATTCCACGCGCCTCTTCTGCTATTTCTGCGCAGCTAACTCGTTTCTATCCTGCTGGCGGCCGGTCGGCGGCCGGTCGGCGGTCATCGCCGCGCCGCGCGCCTATCTGCGGACCCATCTTCTCGGCGGCGTCGAAATTCGGCCCGGTCGGCCCGGTCCGCCCGCTTTGTGGCGGATTGCAGATTCACAAGTCGCCCATTGAAATTCAAATGCGCCGGGCGCACGCACACACACGTGCGCTGGAAACGCGGCAAACCGGTTGCCCGATGATAGGACGGCAGGGCTGCGACGCGCGGCGATAAAATCGCAGTAAAATCCGGGCGCATCGCGCTTAGCGCGAGATAAATCAAAGACAAACGGGTTTGATTCGCGCGCGCCGCAGACGACGCGCGATTTGCAATTCTAACTTCTTGCGCCAAACGGCAGAGTACGTTTCAAGGCCACGCGCGGCGAGCGATAATGACGACGATCGCGTCCGAAGAGCGGCGACGCTCGCCAGCGCCGGCATTGTGCGCGCTCGTCGGCAGTTTGCGCGTCAATTATCTAATTTACGTCGCGCCCATTATCGCCATTGAGCGCGTCCATGCGCCGGCCGCCGATGCCGGGAAAAGAATGGGTTCATCGGCCCACTGTCGATTATTATCGAATTACGAATTTATTCGATTCAATCAGAGTGAATCACGCCCCGCCAATTATTGGCGCCGCGCGCGAAAAATGCGCGCGCGCGCCCAGGTTCAACGACTCGCTAAACGCGACGCTTTGCTCTGTTGCAGAATGAAGGTGCTACTCCTGTTGGGGCTCGTCGTTGCCGCGGCCTGGGCGTACCCGGTGGCCGACTCGGAGGGCGGCACGTCGTCGGTGGTCGTCGACTACTCGGCGGTGGCCAAAGGGCATCAGGATTCGGCGGAATCCGCGGAATCGTCCGAGTCCGCCGCGGAGAAGATCGAGGAGCCCAAGACCGACAAGGAGCTGACACCCGCCGCCGATCCGGCCGAACCTATCGCCAGCGAGGAGAGCAAAGAAGAGAAGCCCGCCGCAGAAGTTAAGGCCGAACCAGCGCCTGTTGTCCAGGACGAAGTTCAACCGGAAGCCCCCAAGGCGGAGTTGCCTCAGGTAGTCGCAGCGGAGGCGCCTTTGGCAGAGCCGGTCGAAGTTCCGGAAGCCCCGGTGGCGCTGCCCACCGTCAACGCCGACGCCGCGGATAGGAAGGAGGCCAAAGCCGACGACGAACCACTCAAGATCGAAGAGGCCAAACAGGAACCCGCACAAGCTCCAGTCGTGCCAGCCGTGGAGGAAGACATCAAAGTCGAAGCGAGCGAGGTGAAGATTGTCGAACAGCCCAAAGTGGAAGCTCCCAAAGAGGCGACCGACGAATTGATCGTCCCACTCGTTCCCGAACTGCCCCTCGCCCAAGACGCCGTCCCCGAGGTGCCCGTTGTCGTCCCGGAAATCCTCCAAGTCCCGGAAGTACTGCCCGCCGCCGACGCCGTCCCTCCTTCGCTGCCGATCGTCATCGAGGCCGAGAAGAAGGAACGCAAGGAGGACGCCGAACCGCAACTCCAACAAGAGCCGGCCGTCGAAGCGCCACAGGAGCTGCCGCAAAGCACCGAGGTGAAGGAAGAGCTGCCGATCGCGTTGCCGGCTTCCGACTTGCCCGCCGAACCAGTGCCCGCTCTGACCGTGTCGGTGCCAGCCGTCCCGGCCGTCATTGCGCCCGTCGAGGTCGTGCTGCAGGAGGAGCCGGTTGCCGAAGTGGTCGTCGCCCCGGCCGAGCCCGTGTCCGCCGTACTGGAGGAATCCCAAGCGCCCGTCGTCCTCGCCGACCCCGTCCCACTCCCGCAGGCAGTCGACGTGCCCGCCCTCGACCAGAACCAGGTGGTGCAGGACAAAGAGGCGTCCGAGGCGCAGGAGGTGCAGGAGACCAAGCTGGCGGAGAGCCAACCGCAAGGAGCGGCTCCGGCGCCGGCCGTCGTCATACCCGAAGCGCCCACGCTCCCCGCCGAGGCGCAGGCGACGCCCGTCGAGCCCGAGCCCGTCAAGCAGGAGGAGGCCGCCGTCCCGGTCGGCGCGGAGGCATCCGAGCCCGAAGCGTCGAAACTCTTAAATCTGGCGACCCACTGAGGGCGACGTCTCGCGATCGCATCTCGCCATCATTCCCACTCATTCCGATCACACTAACCCAACGGAGATGCACCAGTAAGTACGATCGACGCACCCAGCGCGAGGTCCACGAAAAAGATTGAAAAGCAAAAAAAACTAATAGATATATAAATGCTTGGAGTGAAAGAAAACAAAAGAAAAATGACGACGGTACGAAGACAAATTTACACGTAATCGTTTCCACGCCGAGGCCGGCGCGGCGCTCGTCTCGCGAATCTCACGCCGCTGCAGCTCCGAGACGACCGCCGGCCGACCCGCGGAAAATACACCCACCGAGTGCTCAATATCGTCCGCACGTCCTCGCGGCTCGGACGGCGCGCTCCCGGCGCTCCGAGCCGCCGCGACGTCGACCTGTTTCTTAGTCGTAGCAGCTAGCGATTAGGTGTGTTCCAATACGCGTTTTTATTTCGATGCATCATCATTCCTCCGAACTTTTCGTAGTAAGCATTAGGGCGTAGCATTAAGACGATTTATGGATATAATTAAGTCATTGGACGTGGAAGCGAGCGAAGACAGATCGGCATTCGTTTTTAGTTTACTGTACGATTAATTAACCGACTAGTTATTAATATTGTATTGATATGTCTTTACGATTTTATATAAAGAAAAAGTATTTTCGAAACCAGCTCGCCATTTATTTCTCGCCATGATTACTACCTACGACTACCTGCCACTACCGCCGGGCCTGTGGTTAAATCGTTAGCTTCATGCATGACTAGTAAGCCACGCAGTCAGTACACAGTGTGATGTGATTTCATGCATGATGTCAAGGATATTGCACTCGTTTTGAAAGATGCCGAGAGCCCGGGAAAGCGCAAATTACGGCGTCGCGTGCCGCCGCGCAAGAGCGATTCGCGACAAAGAAACAGCGCGCACTTACCTGCCCGGTCAGCATGCGGCACGCGACCACCCCCAACGACCACCAGTCCACCGCGTGGCCGTACGGCTGCCCCGTCCACACCTCCGGCGCTGCAACAAGAACAAAACTTACCTTTAATCAGCGTCGCGCAGCTTCGGCGTATTGTGATTTGCATATTTTCGTTTATTCGTAATCGTATTGTTTTTACAATTCGCCTCGAGTCGCACAACGTCGAAATGATTCGTATAGTACATCGCTTATAGAATCCGCTGCGCCCGCCTATCGTCGCTCGCGTCGAGGTGTGCTTGATAAGAGTCGAAATGAATAATTCTTATATTCATCGTATCACGTTACGACAATTAATTAAGTGCTCCGTACAAGTACAATTACGCAATTACGTCCGAACGCCAGCGCAACTAGAGTATAATAAAAATAACTTCCACTAATTTGTTATATACAGTCAGTAATAGAGGCATGTCGCGCATGTCGCGCATGTCGCAGTCGCTTCGAGTCATTCCTCCGGAGACAAAAAGAGACGAAAAGAGACGAACAGAAACAAACGTAACACAAACGCAGCGCGGCGACACGCGTCCACTGAAACCCAGGGCAAGCAGACTGGGGCTAGGCTAGACTAACATCCGCTCTATCGCCTACGATCACATCCCTAGCAACTAAGATCGCGAAATCAACTACGACCGGTAAGTAATTCGTTAAGTAAACGGTGGGAGAATGTCGTCGGGGCCGGCGCGTCGCCGCGTGCGTCGGCGTACATCTTTGGTGTGGCGGCGCGCGTGCGGCTCAGAGCTGCAGCGTTTCCTTGATGAGCTTCTTCATGGTCGAGCCCATCGAGTTGGACGACGGGCCGGACGTGGTGTAGTTCAGCTTGAACAGATACGGCTGGACGTCCTGGTAGCTGGTGTCGAAGATGAGCTCCAGCTCGGGGCGGTTGGGCATCTTGGGCAGGTAGTCGTGGCGGTTCATCACCTCGGTGATGTAGAGGATCTTGTCGGTGAGCAGCTCGCCGACCTTCTCGCGACACACCTGCCGCTCGTCCTCGTTCTGCAGCGCGATGAGCTCGAGGCGCACCGTCCACACCTCCCAGGGTATCTCCTCCTGCCACAGCCAGCGCGACGGCTTCTTCTGGAAGAACTCGAGACTGATCTGGCCCATGCCGGCGCCCTCGTTGCCGCGCAGCAGCTCCGAGAAGCTGCTGATCTCGCGCCGCAGCGTCTGGTCGAGCAGGCCGGACGTGCAGCACACGTAGGTGAGGTCGATAAAGTCGCAGTCGACGTCCGTGTAGCCCACCGTGCCCACCGAGTAGTTCTCGTCGTCGTTGTAGTAAAACTTGCCGAGCGACCGGTGGAAGAGCACCGTGTGAAAGATGCTGGCGACCGCCTCGTCCACCTGCCGCCCCTCCATCGTCAGCTCGAACGTCTCGGAGCGCGCGTTCATCGTGCGGATCGGCGACGCGTCGGCGACGCGACGGGCGACGCTTTACGGCGCGGTAAAAATCAATCAAGCGTGCATACCCATGTACTTCGGCGTGCCGCAGAGCGTGCGGGTGCGCGCGCCATGCGCCAGCCACTTGGCGAGTCCGAAGTCCACCAGCTTCAGGTTCAGCTGCTCGTCGAGGAGGAGGTTCTCCGGCTTGAGGTCGCGATACACCACGCCCGCGTTGTGCAGGAAGTCGAGGGCGAGGCCCAGCTGCGCGACGTACAGCTGCACGACGAGCAGCGGGAAGATCGCGTGCCGGCCGAGCAGGGCGTGCAACTCTCCGCAGGGCACGAACTCGGTCACTGCAACACCGCGCGAGTTCAATCGCGCGCTCAACGAACGTGCGCATATAACCACACTCACAGATGAACAACTTTCGTTTGCTCTGCCAGCAGTCCACGAACTGTGCTATGAACGTGTGATGGCCCACAGCCTTGAGTATCTCGGACTCTTGCAGGATGCAACCCACCAGATCCTCCCTCACCACCTACAAACAGGCAGACGGTCACGCCAACGCTCCGCACGTCAGTATTGCAGGATGGCGAGACTAACCTTAGATTTCGAGATTATCTTGATCGCGTACGAGTCGCACGTGTGCACCGCGTCGGCCTTGCAAACTTTGCCGTAGGCACCGTCGGCTAGATCGCCCGAGAGCGTCAATTCCTTAGTCTTGTGGTGTGTCAGCGTCGGAAATAGCGGCAGGAACAGCGTCTCCGTTCGGGTCACCGGCCACGCTTCGATTTTCGCCTCAACGCTGCGACCGCTGCTGCAGAAACACCAATTTCCAGCGTTACGCACCGAAATTGCGACAGACGAACGTCTAAATATACAGCTCAAGTGCGTGCGATCGTTCCTTCCGCTCTCCGGCGAACACAGCTGTCGCGGGGCGGCGTACAAAAGCGACGACTTGCGACTTACCTCCGCTTCGATCCGTTCTTGAACAGCGAGCTGAACGACGAACGTGTCGACAACGCCGCGTCCGTCTCGACGCAGCTCGCACGTATCTGCATAAACAAAACAGAGCGGAATAGTCAATTCGTGCACGTGCTGGCGGTGCGAATGACGCACTCGGAAATTCGCAACGCAACACGACGCAACGCGCAGCGCGGCCAATCTCCGAGCGGGTCGCGCGATTGCCATCGAAAGCACAATCAAGCGCGCCGCCGAACGCGTCAGTGATGAACGCCGTCGATCCTCGAGGGGGAATTGTTTTCGTTTAGCGCAAGGTGCATGCGCGACACCGAAGCTTTTGTTCGCGCTGGGCTTCGCTTTTGTCACGCCGAGGCCTACTTGCGGTTCGCGCGGTCGGAGATCCCGGTCAAGTCTCACCTGATCGCTGGCGACTCTCCTGTAGGTTCCGCTCGCGCAATCCGTCTCGGCGACACTGCTCCTCCGCCGTGCGCTCGCGTTTCCCATCAAACGCAAACGCGGACGATTCGCATGGCGCGGATGGACTCGGACACACGGCGGTGGTGCGCGCCGCTGCGCGCGTTATTCTCGTCCGCGAAAATGTCCGCTGCTCCGTTCGACACCGTCCCCGCAACGCGCGCACGGCTGGACGGTGACTCGCAGTGTTGCTTCGCACCGGAGCTGTGCGAGCGACGAATTTTGTTGCAAGTTGAAGGCCTGCGGACGACGGTCGTCACAGAGCGCCGTTCCGCGCTTAACTGTTCGATGTAAACATTGCATCGAGCACCAAACGCGAAAGTCCCTAGGTGCGGGAATTTTCAACGAGCTAGTCATGCAGTTTTACAGGAATGTCCTTCGGTAACAAGAATTATAACATTTATCGCTGATTTTAATAGTTTTGGATAATCTAAACAACAATTTTAAACTGACAGTTGGAGAAAGTCACTAGATTATCACTAAACTAGATCGAGCGCGATCAATTCTGAAATGTTTCGGCAATTTCATGCGTTTCGCTTAGATATGCAGATATTTCGTTGTTCAAAGTTATTAATTTGTGTACCAGAAATGTCTAAATGTTTTAAACAACCTGTAATTTCGATCTGACGGGGAAAGAGTGAACAATTTAACGCATGCGTCATGACCATTACTCACTACAAGTTGAACAACGATGCACCTCGATTAATATATCGACGCCGATACATCCCGTCGACGTGCAGGTTTCACTGCGACGCCGCCGCAGGAACAATCGATTTTAATATCGAATCGAGAAGCACACTGGGATGGGTAAATATTTCATAAAGATAATGCAATTCGAGCAATTGGTGCTGTGCCTTTGCGTTGTATGGGTTGTATGCCACTGCGGCTTTCTACGAGTCTCGATGTGTGTCGAAAATAAGTGACGATCGCGCTTCCAGCAGGTGGTGAAATGGAGTTCGAGGAGGCGGCCAGCTTAGACACATCCTTCGCGAGCCACAGAGAATGTCCGACCGACGGTACCGACGCCCAGCAGATCGCTGTTCTCACCCGCGAGAAGGAAAATATGCGCGTGGAATTCGACACCCAGCGAGCGAAACTTAAAGAGCTTTTTTTGCACAAAGAAGGTAACGCCAGCGGCCGATGATTTGTTTGCAGGTCGTTTATATATCGCCCTCTGTTTCCGCGCGCAGAGGAGCTGAAAAGCATCAAGACAGAGAAGGACATGTTGAACGAGCAGGTGGACAAAGTCACAGCAGAGCTGAACGATCTCAAATCGCAGCTTGTTGTGGCTGGATTGCAACTTGAGACTAACGTCGAGACTGAAAAGCGCAAAGCAGCTGAAGAGATTGCCAGTCTGCAGCAATTAATTCAAGGTAACACACTGATTACAACATTCAAACTTATTGACTGATTATATTGGGTGTAGAAACTGTCGAGGAGTCCAGCACATCAAGAAATGAAGTGAGAAAACTCCAGACAATGATTCAGCACCTCGAAGGACAGATACATGATATGAAACAACATTCCCCACATCACACATCACAGGAAACTACGCTCGCGCCAAGTCTAGTCCTGAGTGCAGTCACAAAGAAGATTGGCAAGAAATTGGGTGCAGATTTCTTCACATCACAAGACGAGGACCACAAGGAAGACCATGAGTTGCTGAAGACGTTGTTTGGTCCCCTCGAAGAGGAGATAAAAGCGTTAAAAGATAAGCTGCGCGCCACCGACGAGGAGCTCCAGCGCTGCAAGCAGGGAGACGTCGGGCAGGGATCGAGCACGGCGTCCGTTGCCACGGAGACGCCCAGTTGTGACATGTGTCGAAATTACGAGGATGAATTGGTAGGCGAGCAGAAGCGCGTCACTGCAATGGAGGGCAAAGTCCTAGCGGCGGAGAAGTCGGCGGAACGGCACAAGGAAGACCTGCTCAAGGAGATCGGCTTCCGGAAGGATATGGAGGAGAAGTGGAACGAGAAGAAGGAAGAGCACAAGAAACTCGTTGGCGAGCTAACGACGCGGTTGGAATGTGCCGAACAGGATCTCAAGGAGGTCGACGAGACGTGCAAGCAGGCCGTGGACGGAATACGCGTCTGGTTGGCGGACCTCACGACCGACCGCGAAGGAGTGCAAACGGAGCTCGAACGTCTGCAGAAGGAGAACGATCATCTGATCGGCAAATATGCGGTGCACTCGCAGGTCCTTCAAAACGAACTCATCGACTTGCCCAACACGGTGGACGAACTGCAAGAGGCGATGCTGAATATGCAACAGGATTTGATCATCGCGAAAATGGGCAAGGAATCCGCCGAGGAATGGAAGGATAAACTACGCGGCGAGATTATTTTGCTCCGCGAGCAACTCCAAAGTGACCAACAGAGCATCAAAGAATTAGAGTAAGTGTATCGATATCGATCGGGCGAATGTCTTAACAATGCCGATCCATTGCAGAGTGCAACGAGAGAAATTGATGGCCGAACGCGCACACTACGTCGCGAACTTGGAGAAATACAAGGCGCGCGAGCGCGACGCGTTGGCGCAGGTCCGCGACAAGGAGTCGCTCGAGATGAAAAATCAAGAACTTCGCGCGCGCGTGGCGTCGCTGCAACACGAGCTGGACACCAGCGAGGCGGTTCAGAAGGACTTCGTGCTGCTGTCGCAGAACCTGCAGGTGCAGCTCGAGAAGATTCGCGCCGCCGACACGCAGGTCCGATGGCAGCACGACGAGGACGTCGACGATTGTCCCGGATGTCGCGGCGCGTTCGGCGCCAACCGAAGGAAGGAGCACTGCCGCCACTGCGGACAGATCTTCTGTCGCGCGTGTCTCCTGCACGAGGTGCGCTCCGGGCCTAATCAGCGCGCGTCGAAGGTGTGCGACGTGTGCCACACGCTGCTAGTCAAATCGTCGGCGCCGTATTTCAGCACCGAGGCGCCGCACTCGCCCGGCTAACGCGTCGTTTATCGTCATTTTTTAGGAGACAAGTCAATGTTTTACAACACTAGACACACAAACAACTGAATCAAATTGATAAATAATAAAGTTATATTGCGTTAATTAACAGTGGTTTCGTTAGCATGAGCCTGAAACGCCCCCAAACGGAGCTTGTGAAATTAGGGGCGGCATTTCTAATATTTGCTCTTCTCATCAAGCGGCGACGTCGAAAAACTTGTCGATTATTGTCACCACCTCGTCCGGTTTATATTTGATGTATTTTTCGGGATTTTTGGTGAATTGGATGCGGGCAAAGCTGCAAAATCACAAGGTATAACGTTTAAAGTTTGCCAATTCCAATAACGTTCACTCACGTATTATAGAAAGCATTGTACTTCGGTATAATGTACTCTTTATTGTCGCGTTTTAAGCTTTCGCGCAAATGAACGTCTGGGATCGAATACCCGCGCTGAACTTTGCCGATTTCTTCAACTTCTCGGTTAAATCCCTACGAATTGTTGTTATTTAGTATTTCACCTACGGCGTGCGTTTAATTTTCGCTTATACTCACTGCAAACTTCTCCTTAAGCGCCGCACGCTCCTTGTCTTTCAACTTATCGTGTTGATACTGCTGGGAATCGTCCGTGGAAATGTAGTTCAACAATTTGCTCCAACTAGATTAATTATGTGAACGAATTGAGTGCCACCTGAGCAATACATTACATAGCAACTAGGTTTACCTTTGCAAATATGCCTTCTTGTGTTCCTGAATCGAGTTATAGTAATATTCCTCACACTTTGGTTCTGAGATCAGATACATTTCCATTAGTTTGCTTCGTTGCAAAGACTTCAACACATAATTGTTGTTGTTTAGTCGGAAGATTGCTCTCAGGGCCGGGTCACCATATTGTTCACTCTTGCTGAGGAGAGTGTGATTCAATTGTACAAGTACTTTCTCTGCAAAAGTAGATTAACATTGATTTGGCTAATTTCCAACATTTCGGAGATGAAATATTAACGCACTTATGTATAATCCTACATATGCCTTATTCCTGTCCGCCGACTTGAATTTCTCCACTTGATTCTTGTAACTGAAGTCCTGCGACAAGACCCTGGAGATTGTGTCGGTGTAATCAAGCAGTTGTTCGAGAAACATGAGAACGTTCGACGTTAATTCGTGCACTGTGCCGTCCTTCGGTAGTTGAGAGACTGAATCCGATCGTAGTGACTCTATGAAGTCCTCCAGCGCCTTCAAACCCTGCGGGAACGACGAAGCGCCAGCGAATCAATGGTGTGCAGAGTTGATTTAACATTGCTACGTACTGTGGTGTGCAATGTTGTCAAAATCGACTCGAACTTCGCCTTCACATTCGAGTTGCACTCCTCGACGGTTTTATCAAAGTCCGGCTTGAGTACCAGCAGTTGCTTGAGAATCGGGAAGATGACCAGCACCGCTGCGAAGTCGTGTCGGCTGATGCAACGCTTCGCGCGTGCCGCGATGTTCTCGCCGTCTTGCACGACCGAATCCATTGCGTCTCGCGCGATCAATTCGAAGACGCTGGCTTGGTGGTTCGGCGCAATGATGTCCTTCATCATGCCGAGCTCGATCTGCATCAATTTGTGCAGCGCCATCACCGAGACCAAATAGTTCTCCATCTCTTGCTCGTTGTCGATCTCGTCGTTGGCGTTGGCCGCCTCGAGATGCGTCGACATTCGACGGCCGGTCAGAGTCAAGCCCGTGGACTGTTCGAGCGTGGCCGAAGCGCGCTGGAATATTTTGTTCGCCTTCTTCTCGAACACGTTTTGCATGCGACGCGTGGATGGACGACGACCGGACGCGTCGTGACGTCCTGGGAATTTGTTGCGCTAACAGGAAACAATCGCATGCACTTATCGAGTCGCACGTACTTTAACGCTATAATACTCACGAACATTGGTGATCCCCCGTGCATGCTACCTCCGCTCACCGACCTCTGGTGATTCTTCAGCATTGTCATTGATTTCTGCAAAATGGAACCTCTTCCAATGCCGTAGACGGTGAGAAACTCGTCCTTTCCGTTCTCCAGTAACCAGGCGGCCATGCACACCAAATCCTGATGAAATTTCTCGGGAAAATTCGGCGTCGGCATCAAGTATTCACTGGAATTCTCTTCATCATTATTTATCATCATCATCAACACGCCAGGCATTAATGGCTTGCTGTGTTTGGCCAGCGTTGCTTTGAACTCGAAGTTCAGCTTATCACTGCCTTTGTTAAACAAAGTGCTCTAGAAACAAACGATTACCAGCGGAATCTGGCCCGCAAATGGCAAAACATTGACATACCACATTCTCCAATTCAACACTCTGTGGAATGTGCTTCTCAAAGTATTTCTGCGCCCTGGCCAGCTTGTTCATGCATTGCAGATAAAGATCCAGGCTGACACCAGCCTCGGTGACAACCCCCGGCCCCTTTTCAATAACATCATCCACTTTTGCAGACACCTCATAGAAACTAATCACACTATCGAGGAGCTGCAGTGTACGATCAATATCTACGATAGATTTTGAGTGAATTCAAAAGAAAACTCAAAAAATTTCGCCACTTACTATGTTGATACTTTTGTAAATTTTCCGTCTCATTGTAAACTGGCAGGATGGTGTCTTCCAGACGGGAAAGACGATCCTCAAAAGTCATAAGTATGCCATCGACTCCTTTTGCAATCTGTGAACTCTTGGAGATTCTTTCTTTTAACAGCGTTAAATTGGCCGATTCCTACAAACAAACGACGACGCAAGTTGGAGAACAGACGATGAGCCTTATTGTGTTACGTGAAAGTGGGCCTACTTTTTCGAGTTTGTAACTAATTTCGAGTTTATTTTCTTGAATTACGTTCATTTTGCTGGAGCAGTTTACGCCCTAGCTGAAGATTCGGCAGGTTATGTGCGCTGCCTCCTCATCTGTATTCCAATTAGATTCAGTTAAAAATTAGGAGTTGTATGTAAAATTGGCCAAGATGGATTTGTTATGTACATACCACACGGCATACTGCGCCGATTCGGTCGAGTGGTGTCCAATCACCCCTTATCAACACCTATTTGTCTGTGGTAACTATGAGCTTGAGAAAGACGATTCCAACGGAACAAGTATGTCCACACTTCAGATCGAATAGCCATTATTTTCATACACAATCACGTTCCAGGTGATAAACAACGCGAACGATTCGGACGAGTCCTCCTATTCGCGTACAGAAACGAATTGAAGCTATTACAAACAATTGACACTGCAGCAGTCCTCGATCAAAAATGGTGCCACAATACTCTCAACAATTATCCAGTCTTGGCAGTAACAACTGCAAAAGGATCTCTAGACTTGTACAGGTTGGAAGAAGAAAAGTTGCTGTTCTGGATGCAGTATACCTTTGAAGCTAACGAGACAGAAAGATTGCTGTTGTCAACTGACTGGTCAACAGGCAAATATTCATCTCAAGAGCCTCATCTGAGCGTGAGTGACAATCAAGGCAATGTGCATTTGTTTCAGTTGACCGAGACTGGTCTGCAGCTTGTAAATTCGTGGAATAATCATTCTCATGAAGCATGGATTTGTGCGTTCGATTATTGGCACCCAAATTGCTTATTTTCCGGAGCTGATGATGGGGTGTTCATGAAAACTGATACAGAGACCGGCGCAGTGGTTCGGAATAAAAGTCACGAGTGCGGCGTTACGAGTATGCACTCCAATGCGGGAAAGGAACATGTATTTGCTACCGGCAGTTATGATACGTACATTCGCATTTGGGACACGCGAATGCTGAGATCGCCGCAGGCTTCTATCCAAATGTCGGGGCCAGTTTGGCGCGTCAAATGGCACCCGACCGATAAGGACTACCTGATTTCGGCGTGCATGGACGGCGGGGTGTCGATCGTACTATCAGCGGACGCGGAGATTAAAGTCGTCAAGGATTTCCAAGAGCACGAAAGTATCGCTTACGGCGCAGACTGGCATCACGGCAACGATGTTAAATTAGTCGCTTCTTGCTCGTTTTACGACCGTTTGTTATGTCTAGCTACCTATTAATAAACAATTTCGATACAAAAATTTATTCTCTACGACCGTTTTCGTCCTCAAAAGAGTATAAAATATAAAATCCTTCAATGTCAGAATCAAAACTTAAACAAGCCTGTGAAAAAAGACTTAATAAATAAAGCAGAAACTCGGAAATGATGTTGAACACATCGAGGATTACAACAAACCTGATCCATTGACTGGTTCAATTTCTTTGAATATCATGCATGTGCAAACGCAATAAAACATCCACAACGCGTAGCATTATACCGATGATAGGATACTTAATAGAAATGATCGTTTGTCACGAAACTAGGTTGGCGCCTTTCACGACCGCGTCCTCCTCCACCTCCGCGCCCGCCGGAACGCGGCCCTTCTTCGCGGACACGCCTTAAGAACTGATCGCGCCTCTCTGCCATGCGTATCAATTCGGGGGGCACCGGCTGAAACATAGACAGTCGCATAAATCTTTGTGCCTCCGGAAATACTCGCGGATGTGTGCGCACCTGGCCAGACTTCTCGACGATTTTGATAAGTTCGGGAGCATGCCGCCAGTCCTGTCTGGTGAGGAACGTTAGAGCGTGGCCGGTCCGTCCGGCCCTGCCGGTACGACCGATGCGATGGACGTACTCCTCGATGTCACGAGGAAAGTCCATGTTAATTACGTGCGTCACGTTGGGTATGTCGATGCCGCGCGACGCTACGCCCGTGGCGATGAGGTACGGCGCCTCACCTTCCACCATCATTTCGATCGAGTTCTCGCGATCTTCTTGGTCCATATCACCTCTAATGCAGCAATTGTTATAATTCTTTAGCAGCAACACGGACGCAGTCTCCTTGTTGAGGATCTTGGTCTTTACAAACACGATTACTTTGAGATTCTTTACGCCATCGTGTTCTCTGGCAAAGTTTAGTAGCTGCGAAGAAACGAGGAGGTTTAGAAACAAGCTTAAACAACGTCGCGACACGTTGTACCCACCATATCCATTTTGTCGTCGTAATTATCATTCTCGAGAAAAATGAATTCTTGCCGAATGGTCGCCACGGCAACCAAATCCAGCGTACCAACAGCAACCTGGGCGGGATTCTTCATGAAACTGACGGCTAAACGTCTGACAGCGTCCGGCCAAGTGGCGCTAGTCATTATAGTCTGACGGTCCGGGCGAATGCGATATAACGTCTTACGAATGACGCCCTCGAAGCCGTCGTCCAACATGCGATCGGCTTCGTCCAAAACCACGTACGTGACGGATGTAATATCGATGACGTCGCAACTTATCAAGTCGTCGAGGCGTCCGGGAGTTGCAATAATAATATTGCATCCTTTTTTGACCTTACGAATCTGTTCCTGACGATCGACACCGCCGTAGATGACAATCCTAGAGAGGAATAGGCTTTAATTGAAAATTCGACGAACGTTTATCGATTAATTTAACGTACGATTTGATGCCAGCGCACGGAAACTTCGATACCTCCGTGTGGATCTGCACGGCGAGCTCTCTCGTGGGTGCAATGACCAGCACATGAGCGCCGGGAATGCGTTGCTGTTTCGGTTGTTTCATAATATGCACGTACGCGGGTAGAAGAAACGCCAGCGTTTTGCCGCTGCCCGTCTGAGCGATGCCGATCACATCGTGGCCTTTCAGAATCATCGGCCACGCTTGCGCCTGGATCGGGGAAGGCTTCTCGAAGCCCGTTTCCTTGAGCAGTTTCACCAGCTCCGGATGATTGTGAAAAGCATACTCCATTTTGGGAATCGGGTTGGGATAAACGACCTCAGCTTCTGGGGCAGCCATGCCACTGGGCACCACGATGGTGATGCCGTTGGACTCTCTCCTGAAATGATCCACCTCTTCGGGAGACATATTCGCTACTTCCGGGTGCTCCACGTACACGTTCTTTATTATAGGTGGATACTTTGCCCATTTCTCTTTCGCGTATCTGTCGGCGCGCGCCATCATCTCGGACTGATCTATACTCAGATACATTGCGTCCAACGTATCGTCCTTTATCTTCTCCCACATTTTGTACGCGTTGCCTCTGAGCGACATGGACGGCTTCCCGTTGACATACTCGATTGTCCCGCCGTACTTTTCCTTCCATTCAAGAGCCTCGTCGTCTGCGATGATGACAGTGGGTCCGGCAACCATCTCTTCATCTTCCTCTCGAAGAGCAGGCAAATCGTCGCCGATGGGACTGGCCCGATTGTCGGTATCCCGTGATGATGTCATTGATACGTTGTTGCGGAACGACCCGTTTGGTTCATTCCGGGTTGGGTTGTGCCAACCGCGTGCACGTGGAGCCCTCGCCGAACTGTATCCATCGAATTGAGATTCTTCGGGCTGTGCTCGCCATCCTTTTCCACGACCACGTGCAGAACCACGTTTATTTCGAGTGCTCGCCCAACCTCCGTCTGTAACAATTCGAATATGTTCTAACTTTAGACATAGAGATCTGAAAAAAACCTACCATTGGAATTCCATCCTTGGTCGTCCATTGAAGCTCCAGCAGTGAAATCATTTTTGGGTTGAAACCCTTGGCGAGACCCTCCTCTGTGGGTTGCACCAGAGTAATGTTGACTTATTTGATGTTTCGCCTGGTGTTGTTGGTGCCAATCTGGCCTGCGCGATCCTCTTTCGAAACGTTGCGGCTTCGGTGGTTTTTGTTCATTGCTAGCACCACTGTCTGGAGTGCGATTCCAGTCGATCTTTCCTTCGGAGTCGTACAACCAAGGGTACTGTTCACGGGGATACCAATCTTCGTCTGATCCTGATTATAGTTCACTTATATATACTAAATACATGCCATATTGCACAGGATTTTATAAATTAAACGCAAAAATCTTACAGTAAGAAAACAATATTCCGACATACAATTAGTTGGAACACTACATATTTATTACAATGCATTATATCTACAACGTACCATTCTCGTTTGCTGAGGGACACGAAGTATTGCTGTTAAATGCCATCTCCTATCGAAATGATTTAACCACGTGAGATATACCATATATTTTGGGGTGTTTCACAAAGGATGTGAAGGTAAAAGAAGATCAAAACGTGAAAGCCGGTTAGCTGCTTAGAGGGTTTTTTCAATGCGAGGTTAGATTTATAGAATGCACAGCAGGGCACTGCAGAAAGGAGCGTTGATAGAGCAAATAAATTACCTTAACGACTGCGCGTTGATAAGTTTGAAATCGTTTCCAATTGCAAACGAAACACCACCGTCACTACCGTACTGTTTTCTGTAGCAGATCGAGTGAATTGTATAGAGCGATACAGCAACAAAACAACCTGTGACTCGTGTATTAAGAACTGTAGGCAAGGTAGGCAACCAGGGATGAGCTGAACAGTGCTGCACCTGCTGAACACTAGTCACATTAAGCTGAAAGAGCCCAGATCATAGGCAACATACTAACAGCTAATTTAGCTAATTTTGCTTGGAACAGTAAGATATGATCATTTTATTAACATTTGTTGTTATTTTACTATAAATAAAGGGGAGAAAGTGCACTGGAGCAAAGTGTTTTCATCGGAACACTGACTTTCCAAGCTGACTTTGTGAAATCAGGGATAAAACTGGATTGTTTAGCTTGGAATGGTAGGATATGATCATTTTATTAACATTTGTTGTTATTTTACTATAAATAAAGGGGAGAAAGTCCACTGGAGCAAAGTGTTTTCATCGGAACACTGACTTTCCA
>JAODGE020005486.1:0-25545 GCA_027574965.2 Ecitophya simulans
GTCTTACGGTCTGAGGGTATTTGTGTGTAGTTGTGATTTCGATAAATGTTATTTATTTATATGTTTTCATGTATTTATATGTTTTTATTTATTTCTATGTGTAGAGTATTTATTTATTTTTTTATGTGTAGAGTATTCATTTATAATTCTATGTCAGAGTATTTATAGGTATATTATTATCATCTCGCTCTCCACGCTTTCACGCCGGATACCGCAAATGCCCTAAGTTGGCGATGCGGATAGGGCGGTCTCTCTAAGATCGGCTGAAGGACGTCCTGATACTGTATGCGGCTGCATCTGTATCAAAGGGGATGTTTTTAGTGGGTGAGGGGCCTTGCACAACAGCCCCAAGTCCCACACTCTGGCATTAAGCGTTTTTACCCCCCAAAAAAATAGAGTCCCAAATTTTTGTCTCCACAGATACCATTGTTTCCGGCAGGATGACGTACGGGACCTACGACCCAAGAGCGGGATTGCCTTATTAGTTCCGAAAGACTGTACTGTACTTCTCCAAACACCTCTCCATGCAGTAACAATTTGTTTTGCACACAATCTTTTTACATCACAATCTACTACATCTATCATCCTCCTGGTCGCCCCTTTAATGCAGCCGATCTGGACGCACTAATTTCAAGGCTTCTTAAACCGTGGCTGCTTCTAGGCAATGTTAACGCCCACTCGGGTATGTGGTGGTCGTCGAAGAGCGATGCGCAAGGAAAGTACTTGGAGTTAGTGTTTGAGGACGCTGAAACGGTACTGTTGAATAGCGGAAGAATGACGCATTTCAATTCTGCAAACGGCTAGAAATCTGTGATTGATTTAAAAGTAGTGTCATCGGGAGCTGCAACACGTATGACGTAGGTCTCTTTCTCGCAGTATTCGTTCAGTGAACACTATCTCATTCTGGTTAGCACGGATATCCACAAACCCAAGATACACTGTCCCGCAAATTGGAATCAAAATAAGGCCGATTGGGACTTGTTCCAAGAATCCTTCAAAGTTTCAACATTTTTGCCCGATGCGAATGAGTCTGTGTTTACGTTTTTTAAGGTCGTTCTTTGCGCGGGCCAACGTAGCATTTCGAAAACGTTGGCCGGCTAACAGCCGCGACGATCCGTACTGTAGTGGGATAAAGATTGCGACGATGCCATCGCTCTTATAACGTTTTTAAGCGGTATCTATCAACCGCAAACATCGTCGAATATAAGAAATGCAGAGCCCTGGCAAGACGCTGCATCGTGCAAAGAAAACGTGCGCATTAAAAAAATATGTTTTGACGTTCTCGTCTTCGGCGTCTCTTTCGGTAATGTGGCGTAAGATCCGTGCGGTTTTGGGTTGCAAATCTTTTTCTGTGTTGTCCCACCTTGTGAACAACGGCAACACAGTTTCACCTCCAGCAGCTATGTGTGAGCTATTAGCAACGCGTTTTGCTAGCAATAGCTCCACCGCTAATTTCGCGCAGGATTTCTTGGTTACCAAAGATCATGCTAAGTCGGTCAACCTTGACTTTGGAAACGACGAGTGTGACTATAACAACCTTTTCTCTTTAAGAAAACTGGATAGTATCCCCTCCTCCGTTAAGAAAATTTTGGCGGATTTTAATTCTATTCCTTATTTCTTTCTTAAGCACCTTCCGTTGAGAGGCAAACGTTGTCTCCTCACTCTTTTTAATAAGTTGTGGTTAACATTTGTGATACCTATCCTTATGCCCGGTAAGGACCCCTCTAATCCTGCTAATTATCGGCCAATTTCTTTTACTTCCTGCATTACCAATGTCTAAGAGAAGATGATAGCTCGGCGTCTTACTTGGGTTCTCGAGTCACGCAACCTTGTTAGTCCTTTCCGAACCGGTTTTTGCAAGGACCGGTGCAGTGAAAACCACATTGTGTACTTTGAACGCGCGGTTCAAAACGCATTACTAAACCAAAGTCATCTCACCGTGATCTATCTCAACATTGAGAAAGCATACAATATGATCTGGCAATATGTCGTTTTACAACAGTTGCATGTTTTGATTTTCCGCGGAAGAATGCCTCACTCTATCCGCGATTTTCTTCGCAACCAATCCTTTTCTGTCCAACTGAATGCCAATTAGTCAACCTACCATACCATAGAAAACGGTGTTTCTCAGAGATCAATCCTGAGTGTGATTCTATTCGTTATTGCCGTCAATTGTCTGACCGAGATTCTGAGCGAGGAAAACGGCGGGATTTTCTATGTGGATAATTTTACAGTCTTCCACAATAGAGATCCTCAAGTTTTGCAAGTTCAGCTAGATCTCATCTATCAGAAAGCTTCTAGTCGCGGTTTTCGTTTATCCTCTGAAAAATCCACATGCGTTCACTTTTGTCGATTACGTTTCCCGCATCCCCCTCCAATATTAACCATAATCGGTATAAACATATGGGTAATTAAAAGCGCTAGGCTTCTGGGAGTGACTGTGGACTCTGTTGTTTGCAGGTGCCACCAGGCGCTTAACGTTCTTCGATGTTTGTCTGGTGTCCGTTGGGGTACTAGTAGGGTAGTTTTGTTAAATGTTTATTGTGCTCTCGTTTTGTCTTGTCTCAAAAATAGAAGTTTAGTTCTTGCATTAACTCGGCATACAACTTTGAGGATGTTGGACCAAGTTCACCTTTAGGGCATTTGTCTGGCCATCGCAGCTTTCCGTACTAGTCCAACGTTGTTTGTGTTTTGTGAGCCAAACCTAATGCTTTTAGACCTAAGACGCCACCAACCGTCGTTGCATGCGTTGCACGGTTACTCGCCCTGCTAGCATTGTCTTCAGGGAGCTGGTGGCGGCTCAAGGGCTTAACCTACCGGTCCTTCTGAAAGCTAGCATGCAACATGCTGTGTATGATTGGCTGATGCCCCGTATATTTGTAGATGTATCCCTCAACCGCTATGTGAAAGCGGAAGCAGCCCATTCCAAACTCAAAATTTTATTTTACAAGCATTTGCATCGTAACTATTTAAATTGGACCCATATCTACACCAATGAGTCAAAGTCTGCAAACGGAGTTGGTGCTGCTTTCACAGTTGGTACAGAGTCGCATTCATAGACGCTCCCGTCATATTGTTCAGTTTTCTCAGCCGAAGTGCTCGCGACCTAACAAGCGTCTCTGTTAACCCACCACGGGGGCGCACTTGTTTTTGCTGACACGGACTCAGAGGCCCGTTTGTACTCAGTGCAACATGCCGTTGACCGTGCCGCATCTGTTCCAATGCCCTGGCATTAAGGACAGAAGCGGGTTTGCGAATGACTGGCGGTTGGAGCTACTTCGCGATGTACGCAACTACTCACCGGTCTTACGTTCTGAGGGTATTTGTGTGCAGTTGTAATTTTTATAAATGTTATTTATTTTAATGTTTTTATGTATTTATATGTTTTTATTTATTTATATGTGTAAAGTATTTATTTATATTTTTATGTCAGAGTATATCGGTTACCGCAAATACCCTAAGTGCTACCCGCATGGTAGGGCATAACTTCACTAAAAAGATCTTTCAGAAGGCGTCCTAATACTGTATGCGGCTACATCTGTAGCGAAGAAGACGTTTTTGGTGAGTGAGGGGCCTTGCACCACACCCATAAATCCCCTAAATGGTGCATAACAACGGCCTTATACTTGTTAAAATGCTTACGAATAGAACGCAGAACTACAAGGAATATTTTTCTGTTCCATTGCATTACACAACGCATAAAAAATAAACATGTTAATTTGTTACTAATTAACAAAAAAATTAATTTCATATTACTTACTTACTATTTCATATCACATATTAATTCGTAATTCATCAAGATTGGTAAATTCTCAAGTAAATGCACATAAGGCATTTATACTTTTGTGATGGTTGTCTCCAACACTTCAAAAACAACTTTAAACTAGAAACACATTTAAAATATGGTTACAATTACATTTCTATAAAAATGCCTAAAGCAGAGAATTTACGAAAAACATATACAAAAGAAATAATTTTGGAAAATGTGCTAAAAGTGCAAATTTAATTGTTATTTTGAATGTTTGCAACTTCAAATAAGCACATGTATGCCAAACAAAACAATTGATTCTTTTACAGTCAAGACGCACAAGCATGTACCATACTAATTTGGTTATTAAATTATGTGCGAATTCAATTCCAAATTAAATAAATACATGTCAATAAACTTTTTCAAAAAATTAGTTTTGCAGCAGTTCATAATGAATAAAAGCGATTCACACATAAAAATTACAAAGTAATTGATCACTGTCATATAACAGGTAAATATTGTGGTGCATCGCATTATTTATACAATTTAAATTATAAAATCCCAAAGTTTATTCCAGTGTGTTTTCACAATTTATCAGGACGTAATATCACGGAATATCAAATAACAAAGAAAAGTAATTTAAATTAGCAAAGTTGTAAAAGTCGCCGAGGATAATAATAGAACTATTTATATAAAATTGCGTTTTTGAGATGTGTTTAAGCATGCTTCTACATATTTCTCAAACAATGTTGAATAAAAATTAATGACAAAAAAGATGTATTTCCATATAAATATATGAATTCTTGGTTAAAATTGGATGAAACACGATTACCTAATGAAGATCATTGTTATAGTAAATTTAACAATGAAGCTATTACATCAGAAGAATATAAACATGCAACTAATGTTTGGAATTATTCTTAATGTTGCAATATTCGTGCATACTCTGATTTGTATTTAAAATTTAAATACTTGTTACAAAACTTACGGATTGAATCCTGTCCATTATTATGCTGCTATTGGTTTAAGTTTTGATGCTATGCTAAAATATACAGGTGTAGAAATAAAACTGATCATACAATCTTAAATTTTTTACAATCCAGTATACGCAAAAGTATTAGTCAATGCTCACCTCGTTTTGCCCAAGCCAATAATGGGTATACGACAGATTATGATAGTTTCCAACCAAAGAGTTATTCACCATACTGGGGCGCAAATAATTTTTACAGTTGCGCTATGACAAAATCTTTATCATTAACTGGCTTTGAATAGATAGATACTGCCAAGTTTGAGGAAGCATGGCACGATGATCACAACGATTTACCATTCTTACCAGTAAACAAAATACCTCCAAATTCAATCCACAAAAGGACTAAATTATTAACAACACTTGAAAATAAAACTAATTATTTAATACATTACCGCACTTTAAAACAAGTTTTGCTAAATTGCTTACAATTTTAAAAAAATTAGTAGAATTTTAAAGTTCAATCAATCAAAATGGTTTAAACCATACATAGATTTAAACATTCAATTGCGACAAACAGCTTTAAATAAGTTTGAAAAAACATCTTAAAAAATGAACAACGCATTGTTTTAGAAAACAATGGAAAATTTGTTTGAAAGATTAATTATTAAAGTTATTTAACAGATAAGCAAAAAATTGGAGCGCGCACGTTAATCTTAAAACTTAACTTCCATAGCTGCACTGTATTTGACGAGAATTTAGTTGACATTCAATTAAAGCAAAATAAAAAATTTTATTACAGGCTTTAACATACTTAAACTATCCAAAGTTCATATGTATATTATTTTTTACAATTTTATTAAGTTCCATTACCAACAAAACAGTTGTAGATTATTATACATAGATAGCGATAGTTTTATTATGCACACATCCTGGCCAGAAACACAATTGAGCGATGCTTCGATGTATTGAAGCGCAGATGGAGGTGCCTTATGCTGTTGCTGCAATAATCGTCGGTGCCTGTTGCGTGCTTCATAATTTTGCGACCAGTGGGAGACGTTCACGACGATGCAATGGCGGCCATTCCGATGCCGGTGCTGCAAGGCGCAACTGACTTGTAACGTGGGGTTGCTCTACAACACCACATAGCTCACACGCACTTCCAAGATTGAGTCGAGGTCGTGGACTGGTGCAGATTCGTGAGGCTTGGTTTTTTTTTTAGAAAGTAGTCTGCCTGACAACCTTTCAGTCGTTGTCAACCTGGCGATAGCACTCTGTAGTGGCACACACAGCATCGGCCTTGTGCGATGCCATAGTGTGCACAGCAGATTTTTTTCCATCCATAAAAAACCACGTTCTGCAAAAATAGAACAGACTCACTCAGCGACGTTTATTTAGTGCGAAGCTTCAACTAGAGAACCTATTTGAGAAAAACTGAAGAATTGCCGTTCTTCTGTAAGATTCGCGTGGGAAATTTGATTTGGTAATATTAAAATATATATTGAGTTATGCTATTGATCAGTACTGAATTTTTCACACCTTTAAGAAATGAAGAAAGGAAGAAGGATCGGAAGACGATTCGTCGCGTTCTCGCTAGACCGCCATATTTAAAAATATTCTTTATATTTGAATTCACAAATAAAAATACAATATGTTCATATAAATATTTATTTCATAAAGTACAATTAAAATAGTATAACCCCTTTATGAAGTTACAATTCTATAAATGTATAAAACTGAATATAAACATAGTGTTTATGGGTAATATTATATACACAATTCTATATGGGCTATCCATAAACTATAACACATTTTAAACAATTTTGTAAATTTTTAGGTGTATTTGCTAAATTGTTAAATTTGAGTAACTATCAAGGATTATTATTAAGGAAAAACAACTGTCAGTGTAATCAATGAAATTTCAGTCATTTAAGCACTAGAATTCAGTTACAACAATAAATCAGTTGCAACAGATTGTCAACTTGGACAGCACTATTTTTGGCTTCGACGCGGGAATTTAATAACTTTTTGACCCGTCCGGCTCGCAGTTAGAACCCGACGACTGGCTCCTCAGTATAGCTTGGGCGTATAAACTTTTTCATCGAGTCATGAATGCCTCGGGACATAGATTCGGATCTTGCCTACCTTCGCGTCGCACACCACCACAATAGTTATCAATGAGGTTTTGATTAAAATTTCACATGTCTTTCGGGAGCTTTCAAATCAGCATAGTCAGTGGATCTATTGACAAAATCAAACATCATTACAGATGATCATTACCACGCTGGTGGCTTTGAAAGTCGAGGTACCTTTGTCTACAAAACAATAAGCAGTTAATAAACTAATAATGACTGATAAACAAGAAAAATTTTAATATGCACATATACCAGTTAGCAAAAGCCATTTCAAAAAATTACCAACCATTCTTGAGAACACCTGAGCTGTAGGTGTCACCTTCATCTTTTGCGTGCAATCAAGATATACATAAGTGGATGTGAGTTTCACTTCCAAATTACGTTCAAGCTTAAGATTTATAAGCGAACTGTACTGAATCCTGAAGTTAAAACAGACTCAAGTGGAGATTGGACTTTATCAGTAATGTCTAAAAAAGATTCAATAAGTTCTTTTAACTGTTTTATTAACTCATGTCACAGCCATAAAACAATGAACTTACGTTCAATGGAAATGGCAAATTTATGTTTGGAACAACATCTCTTCCTAAGTGACTGATGTTCCTGTTAGAAACAATGGACTGTTCTTCACTAAAATTGACCTGGCAAACCCTATATGTTATATAAACATATGCCAGATCAAAGTTTGCCAGTTTGGTGTTCGCAGTTGCCTTAATCCATTGACAATTCTGCTACAAGCATTTTCATGTATTGAAACTTCTACTTTATATTCCTTTCATTAAATGATTATATACTTACATTAGTTCCAAATGAATCCATACATTTTGAGAAGCAATGCATAGACCAATTGTGGTGTATATATGGTGTGGTGTATATTATTCATATTGCACTGTTCAACACAACAATAAACCATGATATCGAGAAACAACGCTCTTGCTAAGCAGAGTTAGGGGCGTTAGCAAAACCCTTAAGAGGTTACGTTAGTTTACTTTTGAAAAAGCGCGCCGCTTTTTGTTTCCGCTCAATGCGCGCTGTCGGTTGGATCTATCAAGGATTCATGAACGACTTTGGGCCATAAGAGTTGTTTAGAGCTGGTCAAGACCTGGGTAGGGCAGTCAGTCACGAACGGCTCGTCAAGTCAAGTTGAGTCGACACACAAATATACAGCTATTTATTATTACATTATGATAGCGACCTTTTACTCGTTCGCTAAAATATTTATCTGTACTGTACTGTATTATATACTCTCTGAACATACTAATTAATATGTAGTCTATTGTTAATGGTTAGGGCAGTTGAGAGCTGTGGGGGAACTTCAGTTTAGACAATTTCATATTGAGTTTACCTACACTGGTTGGAGTTGTGGAATTTGTTGAATGGGTCATTTTGAACGATCATGGCGTATTCGAAATATCATAACTTATTGCTAATAATTTTAATGTTTAAAACATATACGTATAATGATTCCGAATGAAGGACTTTATTTATTATAGATAACGTTTGTCATCCACATTTTTAGCGATTATTGGTTGTCTATCAAACCACTCCGAATGCTTCGAAGGCGTAAAACAGCATTATTCAGCGCTTCGCGCACTTGCATCGAGAGCTAAGTCATTGGTACTTTGTAGCGCATTAATTATTGGTTTAAATTGCGACGGTTGCAAATTCATATTATTGTCCATGGCGTGCAGTGCTTCAATCGCGTTTTCTAGCTCTTCTCTGGGCCGATTAGGACCACAAAAATAATCATAGCCTTGGAGAAGGCTCTAATTCTACGCGAAAATTGAGCACTATATCTATGTGACTCTTATAATATTTACTATGCAACGGTTAAGTCTTATCGGCTCGCGTATTTGCAACTGGCTACTGGCGATTAGGAATAACCACCAACTATTGTTCGTTTTTTTTTACCTTATTGTTTCCCATTCGGAAGAAATCGCTTCGGTTGTTTTGCAGGGGGGCGTGTTTCGAACACCGAAACTGGAGGAAACCCACCCTAAAGGTGAACTATTGCCCGATCCACGCATCGTGTACAAACCGGAAGTACGCCCACGCAATTACAGCCTCTGTCGATTCGCGGTGCCTAGCACACGATATCTTTAAGGCTCCTTTTGCAAATACTTAATTCATTTGAGCGCACTTCCGCAAGCATCGAGTATGCAGTTCAGTACATCTCTATAATACACCACACACCCTAAAAATTGCATAATTTCTAACTGGATAAGAACATGGTGCTACGAAAAATACCAAAATTGTGGCCAGTGAGAGGTTGAAGAGAAACAACATGCGTTGTTCTTTGATGTTAGCGTTGGCTTTAAACGATTAGATATTTGCGACCTACAACACCGTGAAAGATGTGTATGGGTATAATTATATAACTAACGTGATTTAATAATCTTTATTAAAAGAAAATAAAAACCATATTTCAAACTAATTATTCTAAACCCAGGGTTCCCAACCAGAGTACATCATCCCCAGTAAACTTGAATCAGTTGCATGTGCAATCAATCTTTTAACTTGCTCTTGCACGCTCAACTTTTCAGGTTCATCGCCGATATGAACTGTGTCCAACACTTCCTGCAAGCTTTGTAAATAAAACTCATTTAAATCTTTATTGGGTCTTAATTTGATTTCCTCCATCATCACACGGATAGAATTGTGTCCTTGAAACTTCATTTTGGTCAAATTAAGAATATCTAGGTATGTATTTTGGCCTTTGTATGATAGCCAGTTAATTGTCGGTTCCGTGACAAAAATATCCAAAGTGTGGAACAACGTGTCACAATTTTCCCGTAAAACTCGCAAGACATGGACCATTGTCTGTTGCAACAGACCGTTTTGTTGATGAGGTGTCATAACATTTAGGATTTGTGGTGTAAGGCGGAACGGTACCAATTCCGGAATTGTTTGTTGTAGCGTGGCGGATCCAAATGCATGAGCAAAATCTATACCAAATACATGTCCAGTAGTCGTATTTAGCAAGATATTCTCCAGATGGCGATCACCAATGCCTAATAACCAGTTGGTCACACACATAACTGCATAACTTCGTATAAAATACATCCGTAAAGAGAAGAATGTTCCAAGATCCGGGCATATATTTGAAAGTGATTTTCTACAACACAAGAAATATATGTTATTTATTACATAGTACTTGAAAACTTGAAAAGTTTAGGATGCACATTGTTTTGTTTTGTCAGCAATTGCAAACGGAAAATATTTACAAATGTAAAATAATTCAAATATCAGCTGTCCCTGCAAACTATACGAACAATTTTAGTTCCAAAAACTTAAGAAATTTTGTAATACCTGCTTTCTTTCGTCAAACCATTATTTGCCGTGTCGCGCGATTAGTCGCGAGCGAGTCGACCCGTTTTAGCGGGACGAACATATTTTCGGCATTTTTCTATGTACAAAAATACAGAGGAAAAGGTTAGACCGGCTAAAACTCCGAAACAGCTAATTGAATTTGGACGATGTGTTTGCCAAAATGTTCAGTCTAACGCATAAATTGTTTAAACGCAAAGGAAATTTCTAAAATTCTGAAGGAAAAACTTTTTAAAGAGAAAACGTGATGAATATATTAGGTGGAGCCCGCTCGATCACTATGTGTCACGCGACGCGGCTGCTAATAGTTCAAATAGGAATCGACGATTGCCTAGGCCGCTAAAGCATAGTAACAACGATTGAGAATGTTATTGTTAATGTTATGTAAAGAAAGTTAATTCCCTTAGAGAACCTAGCAGATATCGGCCAGGTATACATGGGTAATAAAACATCATTAATATCTCTTAATATTTAAAGTTTTGATATTCAAGCAAAGGACCGGTTGGAATGTCAATTACTATGAAGGGAAGCTAAATTTGCATTTTTGTTCAAAAGCATAAGTTAAAATTGGCAAAAAGCTGATTATTCCATCCTCGAATGAAAACAATTGGCCAGTGCAGCTGGTCAGAAACGGTGGGCAAACAAACTAACCAAGCCTTGTCTTGGTGACGCTTCGATCAGTATCGCTGCGTGCCAGCCGCTATGCTTATTTCAGTGAGCTCATATTGTCTGGATCACTGAAACGATTTGTTATTGTTTGCCCACCGTAAGCACGATTCCCCAATCAAAAATTGCCTCCTGACCGAACTTCATAATGATCAATGGTAAAGAATAGGTTAACTAACCTAACAAGATAATTTCGCAAGATGCTAAATACCTTCGTCTTTAAAATGCAACTGTATATGTTTTATACATACCTAAGCATATCTGAAGGCAAGCACTTTACCAGTTGCTGGAAATCTGAGCAAACCTTTTCTTTACTCCTACCCATCGGTCGTTTGCTATGAGTCACCTTGCATTTAAACATCTTCGGATTTAAGCCATTGTAATCCGATCGATTAATAAGAAAGTTCCTTAGCATATCTGTATTTTCTACCCACTGAACAAATCCCAAGTCGCCTGTCAACGGAATTACTTCATAGACGGAGACATTCAATTTTCTCTCGCGGCATTTAACATCCTCTGATAATGCCACGTTCATTAGTTTAAATAGTTGCTGAATGCGTTGATCCTGCCGGAGATCCTCGCCATATTTGACTAAAAATCTATATTCCTTAACGTCGTTTGCAAACATCGTTATCCTAATCGGTTTGAACAATGAGTGAAACACTTTAACGTCTGTTGAATACTTTAAAATCTTTGGATGATAGTGCGGGAGAGGTCTCGAATTCCCATTATAACAACCCGGCACCTCGATTTCTTTTTCAAAATCGGATCCATGGAAATAATTTAACCAAGGAGAATACCGTCCCAAATCGTCAGAATGTTTAGAAGATGGAATCACAAAACTCTTCAATTTTTCAGTAATAATCCCTTCATTAAACGGTGTATCTAAAATAAAAATATAAGTACAGAATTTTACATTAATATATAACATTAAAAACAAACGTTTTATAATATTCATTAGGGCATCTTTGTTCTTTAATACGTGTTCATACTGTTCCCCTCTAACCGTTGGATCGGCTTCCTCCCCAAAGAGTAATGTAACTTCTTTCCCAGCCTGTTTAAAAGCTTCCTCTGAGTAACTGCACGCTTTTCTAAGTCGATCGATAGCTGTTCGTAATATAGTAGATGGAACAACCACATAGTTTAATGCAATAAGCATTTTATCTACTAAATCGTTGTGCAACAAGTCATCAAGCCTGAAATAAATTAATAATGTAAAATAAATTATTTAGCAATTATTTTCTTCTTAATACAAATGAGATCGCTTCGTGGCTCATTGGTAAATCTGAATTTCGTATACATCTTTTAATTTTCATTATTATTCACTGATTCGTTAATTGAATATATTATTAATTGACAAACCTAACAAAACAAGATTTTCTAATGTAAACTACCTCGTTGATTCCGTCCTTGAATATTTCCCCGACAAAACGGCAGTACTTATCAAACTTATCAAAATAATCGATATCTATCGTATTATAGAAGTAACTTACTCAAAAGATAATTCACGTGTTTCACTGTGCAAGTAGGTATATTTCTTCTTGCTAAGCTTGTAGGCATATATTAAAGAATTTGGATATTTCCTTGCTAAATTCAATACAATGTGTTTCAGCACTGATACTAGAACTGTGTCACAATGCGCTAATAGTTGTGGAATCCAAGATATAAACATGTATGTTGGAATTTTTGAGGTCTAAAACATAAATGATAAAAAAATAAGAAATATAAACGTTAGACTATTATATAATTATCGTCCCCACCAGCATCATACCTGTTCAATAAATTGTAATTTGTGCACTGCTACCAATCCATCAACATTTAGTAATCTAGGAAATGCCATACGAGCTTTATCAGATCCATATTGCATACTTTTCAAAGTACATTCAATAAACCTATTTTCAAATCCTTGACCTCTAACAATATATTCATTTGACAAAGTAAAAAAGGCATCGGCCAACTGTTTCCTTGCAGCAATGCCGGGATTATCTAATCTATACAAGACATCGCGCAAATTCTCAAATCCATAATTCAATAAATCGCTAAACCTGCTCAATTCGCACGTTATGAATTCGCGAAAAGATGCCAAATTCATTTCTACCCTTTGCGAAATCCGAAACACAGCTTTACACAATTCCATCAAATGCAATGCAGCATCAATTGCAATAGTAGATTCACTTCTGAAATGCAACTGAGTGACGCATTTATTATATCCTTTAAATGCCTCCTTGAATAATTTATGTAATATATTAAGATCCGTCTGATCCTTCAATGACCTTAAGACAATTTTACTAAATAACAATCCAGTTATTGCGTCTTCCCGAGTACAAAGCTTGGCAAAAAAATATTTCGCCAAGCGAAAATTCTTTTGTTGCAACGCTTCTTGTACAATGTTCACATTTGCATCAGCTGACATTTCAGACAACTTCTTCGATATTGCATTAATTTCTGACGTTTCCAGATTCAAAGTAAACAGTTTGAGTTTTGCCAAATCGATAAAAAAATCCCTCATTGTGATAGTCGTTGTTAAATGACGAGTAGGAATTAATTTATATTTATCCGTCGATTTCATCCAGAATTGTTGGATTTTATCGATTATAATAGTGTAATTTGCTTCCTTGATCTCATCATACATATCAAGTAAAACCGAGACTTCCGCACAATTTTTCATCTCCAGGAGCATTTCGCTACGCAACCTTTCATACGTTCCATTAGTACATTGCCATGCTTTAAGGAACTGGGTTGCTTGATTTTCGGAATAACTTCTAGCAAGTTTGAGTTTCATTGTCTTCAAATAAAACATAGACAACTCATCACTCATTTCATTTCGAAAGACTTCTTTTTTCTCCGCATCTCTCATGGCATTCTTTAAAGCGACTTCAAAATCATTTTGGCCAACCCTAACTTGCGATTTTATATAGTAGGGTAGAAGTACTTCTTTGTTCCATTCTGAAGAAAATAATGCATCCAATATATAGTTTTTTTCGCTTTTAGCAGTCTCCAGACAACGTTTCTCGATTTCCTTCCAATCTGATAACTCCTGGGAGCATTTGAAATATGCTTCATAGTAAAAGTCCCTGCGATTTGGATCGTTATCGTTCTGTATCAACGCTGAGTAACGCAACTTTGCAATTTCCCAACTATTCTCCGACTCTGCTGCGATGGCCAACAAAAGATCCGTTGGACTGTGAATTTTATTAGAAAAAATCCCATGTACCACGTCCCATTCCTCCAACTTTTTGTACAAATCTGCTAAACGTATCCAATGCAACATGTGATCACTATTTCCTTGATCATCATCATTCAAATTCTCCTCAAGGAGTAAACATCCATAAAATAAATTTCCACTCTTAATGGCGACGTTTTTAATTAAATTTGGTCCAAAACGCATGCTATCCTTATGTTCTAATGCAATTTGCATGAAAGTACCAATACATACGGGATCAAAATTTATGCTCGATGTAAAAATCTTCTCTATAGCAGCACATCCCTGAGTTAAAAACTCTCCACTAGTCGCAACATCCACAACAGAATCAAATATATTCTTGTAAAGCAACTGAGCAATCAGGCAATCCACTTTACTAAGCTCCTTTAATGTATCTGTTACCGCTTGAACTCGAATTTGCACATCAGGAAAGTCGCCATCTCTATACTTTCTATATAACTTCACATGTCCTTCCTTCATCTCTTTAGCTTCCTGCTTTTGTTTTAGAATGTCTTGCCCTTTCTGACTCTCCCTAATAGCGTGCATTTTGCTAATTTTTGCTTTATCTTTATAGAATCTCCACTTCGTCACCTTCGAGTTAGAAATTTCGATGCCCAAATCATTGGGATTTTTGAAAATTGCATCACCTGATACTTCCTGCATTTTCCCAAGCGATAATACAGAAGCCGATTGCGTAAAAAGTTGTCTCTGAACAGTTAAAATCTGCGTTTGTGTAAACTCGTAGTCTTGAGTCGCTTTGAGATCCATTTGCTGCGATTGTGAAGCAGTAAACAAAGGTAGCATGGAAACACTCTTAACTTTCCATAAAGAATTCACTTCATAATCTTTATACTCGCATTTATGTAATGGTACATTAAAAATCGGGTCATTGTCCATTAAATCATGTAATATCAGAATATTACTAAACGCCAAAAACAAATCTTCATTTGAATTGTCATAACAATTCCCTAAAATATAGAGCAGTTTCTCTTCCAAATGCTGAGGTACAATTTCTAGCCCAGTCCAGAAATCATACAATTTCTGCCGAATATCTTTCTCGGCGTCCAAGAACCCACGGATAAGTGGTTCTTTCATCCTGCTTATAAGTTCTCTACTTTTTACATCCTGGTAAATACAGAACCTTTTGTAAAATGCAATAAATATATCCGTTTTTACAATTTTACATATAACATTGTTGTTAGCATTATTGACGACTACATCCAGTAAATTCTCTGCCTTAGAAATATCGAAATAATTGACACCTCCAAGAATTATTTCCAAAGTCACAATTACAATATCTACAGATGTTGAAAGGAGCCATTCGGTCAACGGAAGTTTGTTAATAATTCCCAATTCACACACCGGCTTAATGCACTTTAAAAATATTCGTAGTAAGCCCGCTTGACTAGTATCTATACATTCTTTTCTTTCCATGCGTCTCTCCAAAGAAGACAGAATTTTATAATTACATATCAAAGGATAGTTTTTAACTATGCTTTCTAGGACCTGCTCAGACTTTGCAATGGAGCTGGAATCTTTCAACAACATTTCAATCTTTCCTGTGATCTTCGTTTTCAAACTCTGAAAACTACTATGATTTGCTTGCTCTGTAAAGCTCAAAGACAAACCTAAGGTCTCAGCTGTTGCAGTATAAATCGGTTTATCATTACAATCTAAGAGTTTACACAATCGAGTAAAAAACTCTTTCAATTTCAGTGGAAATGGCGAAATGTTATTTACCAGCAAAATATTAATGATGTGAATAACAGCCATGTTAGTTTTCAGAAACTCCTCCTGCTCCTCCTTTGGAAACAAAGAATACACAAAGTCCAGTGGGAGTTGAATTTTCCGGTACGTCTCAACAGTTGCTTTCAATAAGTTAACATTATAGTTAAATACATAAGTTCGATCATTCCATAGATTCAACATTATGAATTCTACTAGTAAAGTTGTGTTTTCAACAGTTGGTAAATGTTCCTTCCAAGTTGACAACAGCATTACAATACAGTCCGTTGCGAGACTATTCAAACCTCTGCAAGTATCGCAGATTACCCGAATAATTCCAGGAATCAAAATGCCTGCATAACTCTTCAAGTAAATCTGAGAGTTTTCAATCATTTTACACAAAAACTGTCGGATGTTCACAGGTGTGTTATTTTTTATTAACATACTTCCAATATCATGTACCCATTCCGGTGCAGCACCTTCCGGTAGCATATCATTTTCGAACATGTGCTTAACAAGACTACAAACTGTCAACATACATTCGTGCTGATTAACATCTTCGTCATCAATTTCCACGTACATGTTATCTTTTCTACCTCTGTTATTAATAGCATGTTCAGCCTGTCTCACGCAAACGTTAGTAAAATCATAATTAGTTATATCCTCAGCAAGAGTGCTTAAGAACAAGTTCTGACTCTCGATGTATTCAGTTGGTTGAATTTGTGAATCATTGTGTGTTCGAATATCAGACAAAACTTTTTTCTTCTTGGGAATATCTTCAAATACCATACAAAAATTAAACGTTTTATGAGAAGGAATCAAATTAGTCCATAAAATATCCTGATCCTTCTCCGTTCGCATAAAAAATTTTCTGTACCATTCCGGTTTATTTTGCTTCGTATTACATATTAAAGTCGCAGCAGCATTGTAAGCGTAGCACTGATATAATCTAAATGTTTCCGGATCTTCTGAATCTTGACGACTCTCCTTGCAAGCGTTAAATAAAATTCCCCCACAAACTCTTAATAATTCTTTGCCAATTGGCTCCTTCTTGCAAAATGCGCGAGTTATTCGGCATGATAAATTTTCAACATTGTCAATCTTAATATTGCCAAACAATCTGTTAATCAAAATAGATCTTGTTATCTTGTCCTCTAACGTCCCATCAAATCCTTTTATAACTTCATCAATATTCTGTATGTAAAACTCTTCAAACACTTCATAGTCGCAATATGCCAAGAGATTACATAAACATAAACTTAGCACCAGCTGATCCTTGAATTCATAATTCTTCCTCATCATAAATATCTCATTAATAAGAACGCCCTGTAAGTCAGTGGGCATTTTTATCATAACTGATTCACAGAATTTTGCATTGACTTCGATGTCATTCTGAAGCATAACATAGAAATGCAAAGCATTCGTAAAGAAGTTCAAGCAGAAGGAATAATAAGTGGCTTCAAACAAAGTTTTAAGAAATAAATTTGTTGCTGCTCGTTTACTTTCTCCCTCGAAGTAACGCAGTTTCGAATGAATAGAATCAAAACAGTTCTGAATATCTAAAGAAAATCCACGTGGTGCTACCATGCCTAAAACTCGTGTCACCCGAGTAAAATGATCCAATTGCTGTATATCTGATGGTTGGGCAGTTTCTAAAATTGCGACAACGGTCTCTAGCATAGTTTCACATGTAATCCGGTTTACAACAAGTCTTAGGTCGCAAATCAACTCTAGGCAAATGTTACTATCCAATACCTCTAGACATTCTGATTTCGCTTGACTCGTTGGCCAAATATATTCTAAGCTTTTGACAAGTTCTTGCTGAATATCACAATTGCCTTTTACCACTGGAGTGTTGTAAACGTATTTCAAAAACTCCTTAAAATACTTGATCCGTAGATCAATCCGACACTCATTGAAAAGATGAACGAGAGTGCGATACAACCGATTTGGGTTTACAGTGTGATTTAAAATGGTTTTTTTAAACATCAGAAACCATAAAACACCTTGGGGTAGCGTACTCAATGATTCCAAGCTATAAACTGGACGATCCATGCATAAAGCAGCTAGGACACATTCAAAATCTTGTTCGTAATTGGGATTAAATTCTTCGTCCAGCATGGATTCCAGTCTTAAAGTAAAATATTCACGTTGGGAATCTTTTAACTTTGGAATTGTTAATATATCGTCGCATTCCATTTTGTCTAATCCCAAGAGACTATATAATGTCTTTAGGGATAGTGAGTCATTTGGAGATTCCAACGCCAAGAGATTATTTGAATCGGTATGTCGTAGCACAGCCAATCCTTTTAGTTTTTGTCTCTGAGACCATTCAACTTCAGAATGTATATTTAAGTGCTCAACTTTCTGTTCAATTTCGGACAATGCCTTATGCGAATGCAATCTAAGCATATCAAAAATAGAAGAGTTGATTTTCAGTGATTTAAAAAGCAATTCCAGTAGATTACTTGCATATTCCTTCCACGTTTCATGCGACAAATGCATCAAACCCAATGAATGATAATCAAACATATAATCAGCAAGAAAATCCCCTAATTTATCGCTAAAAATATTGTCGGCATTCATGCCATTTTCCAGCAATACTGTGTATAAACCAAGTAGAGTCTCAACAAATCTCGCTCGAAAGTATCCAAACTCATCCTTAATACGTCGCACCAATGCATCATTGTTGGTGGCAAACATTGACCGCAGATATTTCATATTCTTCTTTTTAAATTCGCCGTCGATCAGTTTATCCAATATTGACCATAGCACACTGCTAGCAAGCTCTGAGCTTGGATTAATTTGCATAATAAAAACATGTCCATCAATAAGACAAGTTAAGCTAGCAAAGTATGTCAGAACCTGCTCAGTACTCTTGATATCATTAAAAAATGGCGTCGTGTGCAAATCGTGCAAATAACATGTGATATCAAAACTCTCCAGTGCCCTCAGCATAGTCTCAGATGGTAATCTTTTAAATATCTCCATGCACTTTCGGCGACAACAGATGTTAAGTTGGTAAGTTTGTTGTAACAAAAATAATGCTGCATCATCAAATGTGTTGCCTTTAAATTTCGGCGGCGTGCTGCGCTGGCCATCGACTCTTTTAAAAAGCGAACACTTTTGCAAAAGACACCTCGTTACACGATCCAAGGCTAAATGAATTTCTTTCAATTGGTTCTCGTCGCTGGCAGCCGGTTGAACTAAATTTAAATTCATCACAAATGAGTATAAAATCTCCAACCAGAATGCATCCACAATGGCGTCTTCTTCGCGTAGTTCTCTATAAATGTTATTAAATATCACAGCTGCTCCAAACCGCCTCACTTCGTCCGGATGTAAAGAGAACTGATTCATATGATCCACCATTAATTTTATATTGTTTAAATTGTGTTTGAGGGTGTCTCTTGTATTTTGCTTGCATGTCCAAGCGACAAATTCTCGAAGAACTGTGCCCGAGAGATCACGTACAGCAGCATTGTTTCCGTTCGAAGCACCATCCTTAGTTTAAATAATATTTATAGCAAAATTAATTAAAAGTAAATTCTAAAAGAAAGGAGGATATTACCATTAAAGAGTTTATGAAGATATGTGCCAATGTGGAATTGCTGTGCTTGGGATGAGCGTACCAATGCGCCATTTGTAGAAGCAGAGGATTGAATAGCGATACCACAATTGTATCCTGATCACAAGCAAGACTTAACATTGCTGTCAATATTTTCTCCAGTTGGTGCTCAAAATCAGTAATACTCGATTGAGCAGCTGTTAGAAGAAAAACATTTAATATTTAGTCTTTTTAAGGCAGTTTATTCAAAATTAAAACTGAAAAACAAAAATCTTACTCACATGTTCCAAGAAAAACGGCCACAATTGAATGCAGTAATTCACACGCAGGTATCCTCACCTTTCTATCAGTGCTTTCCACACTCAACAACAACACTCTATCCAAAAACGGATCCAACCATAAACTTAGGCTCCTCTCGCCAATTAATAAATTCACTTTCAACAATTTAGAATCTCCCTTATTCAACTTCATCTCTGCACTTGCATTATTCAACTCCAAGTATATTTCATTAGGCAAAGTTGCCAGGAATTTCAATATCTTGAGCTGCAATTGTATCAATTCTGGCTCCTCGTCGACATCGAGTTTTTTCTGTGCATACTTTTTCACCTTCCTTCCTTGTACATATATACTGTCTCCAAATACAAACTGATTCCGCAGGTATACATCCAACACGGGAACAACTTGCCTTAAAAGTGGCCATGAATCATCAGAATTTAATTGTTGATGCCATTTAGCTAGGGTATCAACAGCAATATTAGCCAACCGATAGTCATATTGTCCAAGCTTAAATGCAATTATAAAAACTTTACTGAAGTCATAATGCAAACGTGTCACGACTTCAATCGGCATTCGAAGAATGAACAATGCACAAGCCATTTGCAAATCGTTTTTAACGCGAAGAACTTGTTTCAAGACGTGTTTTAAATAAACATTTACATTTTCAAAAGTCACAAACACGTGCTCCTTTCTTTCTACACGTCTAGAATGAAAATAATGAATATCTTCGAACATTTTCATCAATGTCGCTAATAACTTGTAAAAACCACTAATCAATGGCAATTGGGTTGATTTTCGTATTAGATGATCGCATAACAAATCGAGCCAAGGTTTCAAGAGATCAGGATCAGCATTGTTAAATAAATCACAGTAGAAATCCGACAAATTCGCAAAAACAATCAAGTCATTGTGTTTTTCAGCACGTAAATGGTCGAACATCCCATTATTGGCTTCAATTTCTGTGATAGTTAAATTTAATTTGTCACTCATGTAAATCAAGTTCTTGATAAGTCGGTCCCATAACGCCTGATGTATAGCATCAAACTGTGTATTTTCGCCAAGATGGAGTAGTCCCAGCCATAAGGGCAAATATCTCTTGTATGTGATTAAATCCAAATCAAAAATCTCAACTTCTTGCGCCAAACTATGCGAACATGTCCAGATTACACCTTGCTTCACGACGTCTTTAACAAAATCCAAAAATAACTCGACTTTGGTGTTTGAAATACTCGCGAACATTCTCCGAATTGTTTGAATAACAGTTTCCTGTTTGTTCGGCAAAATGTAAGGAAACATTTTAATTAAAAGTATCACGATACGCTTAAACTGGTTCATATAAACGTGAAGATTGTTATGCAGTGACTCTAGAAATGGTGAAATTGCTTCAACACAATCGCAGGAATTCGCTGTGAGAATGTTCTCATTTATTTTTGAATTATCCGACATTAAATATTCGATTTTCTGCAAGAGAAAAATAAACAGATCGTGGTAATCTTTTTCGTTCATAAATTTTGATGCTGCTGCCGCAACATATCCAATTGTGTTGAGTGATAACTTTGCTTCATAGCTATTATCATTTTTTTCTAAAATTTTCTGAGCCCGTCTTAGAATTGGAAGATATTTTACTGGCATTTCGTTCGCTTGCGCCCACACAATTCCAACTGCTTTATAAACAGCAATTAAAGCATTATAGCCAGCTTTAGAATCATCTTTAGAAGCTGATTTAAACCACTGTTGGAGATCTGATTCCCAAACATCGATGTCGTTCTGGATCTGAGCGGCAAACACGTCCGCGTTACAAGCTATAAACTCTAACACAGTCCTAGATCCCTGCCGTTTATTGGATTTCAGCTTCATATCTCTCATGACATACGAATATAGCAGCAACACTTGCTGGCTATTAAATTCAGAATGTTTCATAAAATCTTGTGCTGCTGAATATCCACCTTGTAGTAAGTTTTGTTCACCAGATTTTTGATTAGCAATTGTACTTATAATATTTAATATGATATTTGCAATTTCTTGAAGTTTTGCAGCCATGAATTTATTTCCAGAAAGTGCTCCCATTATCTGAATATAAATTGCTAACATACTACTATTGGCATTGGTGTCAGAAATCCACCTTTTTAAGTTACTATAAATATAGATTACTTCAGTTTCATCCAGTTCAATATCTTTTGATGCAGTTAGTAGTTGAATAAGTTTTGCAGCATTATATTTATATTTTGGATATTTCAATATTAACGTTTCACATAAACGTATTGTATTAGTCGTATACTCAGTCATTGACTTAGGAAAATTATTGAAAAGTATATATATTGTATTTAAACATGAAATAATGGATTGAAAATTTTCAAAATCTTTGTCTCTACATAGTATGTTAATGTAAGTAAAGACACCAGCACCCTTTGTACAAAACATGCTGATATAAGATTCTAAAAAATTATTTCATGTTATTAACATAAGAGCAAATTTTAAATAATTCAATTAAAAATACCAATTGATTGTGTTGAAAGGTTCTCTTCGGTGAGCATGCTGCAAAGCAATGCCATGTCTGTATTTGCCTTGAAAACATCATTAGCTTCAAGAGAAGCAAAAATTTTCTTTTGCAGAACTTCCATTTCTTTAACTTTTGAAGCTGTATGCTTTCATACCATTGAAACGATCTTTACACAACACTTTACAACCATAATACAGAACCAACCGTACTAATCGAGAAGTCGGTACGTAAGAATTTGTAGGTTAGCGTCGTTACGTTATTTGAACGTATATACAGTACGTATCGGTTTAACACTTATAGATATTTTTGATTCAGACATTTGATTAAACTAAGGTAATAAGGTAACAGTGTACTAGAATAATATAAACATTTAATTGTTTTAGTTTATACGTCTATATATATAAAAAGAATATATTGTTTGAAACATTTTAATATTAAACCCTACATTGCCGCTATTCCCGTCCACATTGGAACAGAACAGAACAATTGGTAGCATAGATAAATACGTATTACAGATGCTCCGCTCACCAGACAAAAATCGATGCTTTTGATTGGTCTGATTGGTAGATTATTCAATTTATTAAAACAGCTGATCAAATCTGTTTTCCTGGCGTTTAGGAAATTGGCAATTGATTGGTTATCGTCTTGATTGTGCTCGTCATATTCTGCTTCAATTTCTCGTGTCCTTTGCGTTATTGTTAACAGTTCGTGAAACATTACAAACCATAGAAGAAAATTGTTATGAAAATGGTGAAGATAAAAAAAGCCATTTTACAACGGAAGTACGCTGAAAAATAGTATAAAAAATCAGGCCAAAAATAATGTCAAATGTAAAATCATATATACAATATACTATAATAGTCATATATACAACATATCATGAACAGTGGTAAATTTTAATTCAAGCGAACATATGTACGTCTGAATAAATATTTGAGTATTTCCAATGGATTCTGTTGCATTTTAGTGCACTGTAAGTGGATATATATAATCAAACTACTGTTTTGTACACCATTATACATAAGAAACAATTGAATTTAATACAATATTATACAAGTTTAATGAGCCAAGGGCTTTAACATGATTGCAGCCCCCGTTTTAAATTGAAATGAGGAAAGCTACAGGCTTGGCGACTCGTACGATACGAGTAAGATGTACTCAGGCTAGAGCCCCGTCCACCCTATGGAACAGAACATTATTAAAATGGTCCAATAACACCTGTGCAGAAAGCAATTTCTCAATCTGTTACGCTATGATGCTCCATGTGCACTACCGCTGAATCAATATTTGTTGTTGTTAAGTAAATAGCAGACTGATTTTAGTTAATGACTGTATTTTACACGTCTAGAGAAAAGATGAAACAATGTATATTGGTTGTTGCATGGTTTTACTTGACTACGAGGCTGTGTTGCCAGCAGTTTACAACAACCCAACTTTTGTTATGTTAACAATTTTAAAAACTTTGTTAATGGCCATGATCATGTATTCGGCTTCTTTAGATGATAAAGCGACTGTAGCTTGTCTCTTGCAGGCCCATGATATCGCCCCAGATCCGAATTTGTACACATAACCAGAGCATGAACGACGTGTGTCCACGTCGAAACCCGTCAAAATCGGAGTAACGGAAGAAGCAAATTGTTGTAACGTATCTTATAGTCAAGAGTCCTTTTGACACACCTTAGTATACGGTTTACAGCTGCCTAATGAGTTTTGTTAAAATTGTTGTTAAAACGACTTACATAGCTTACAGTGAATGCTAAATCCGGTTGAATTCCTTGGACAGGGTATAACAAGCTTCCTACTCCTTCTTGATATGGTATATTGGAAACGTCATCATCTATGCTAGATGCTAGACAATAGTGTAGAGATGGGATTACACTCAACCATTCTGAATCTGAATCTGTACAATATATTTTGTACAATATATAAGTACATGACGTTTCATTAATGATGTATTTTTTACAATAACATTTAAATTTTTCGTTACAATATTCTGATTCGTTGTCAGACCTTATTCGTTTTATCTTTTCTGTTTATTTTTTCTACGACAATCTTTGATTCAGATTTCTTTTTGGGAAAGTAGACGTGTGTTTTACGAGAGTAATCGTCTATAAAAGTAGCAAAATAGCGTGCTTCCACCCCAAGGCAAGAAATCCATACAACCACATAGATCAGAGTATGAATTAAAATCTGTTTAGTGTAAATTTTACTAGGATCGCCTTTTGGAAATTTATGCCGTCTGCGAAAATTTTTAAGCACTTTAAATCTGCAAAATTTAGGTGACCCATGCATCTGTGCCATGTTATTGCATTATCCGTTGGCATGTTCACATGATTACAGTAAGCATTATTGTTAAAATTGTACCATTTTCTGTTTTTACATTTAATATCTTAACACTGTTTTTATCTTTAATAGTGCATCCGTTTTTGCCAAAAAGTACACTGCTTCCGTTTATTACAATTTCAGATACAGATAAGAAATTTGCAGTAAGTTGAGGCATTCGTAAAATATTACTTACTGTTAGTTATTTTTGTGTCATTTACATGTAAATTTGTCTGATCTGTACCACTTACTTTTAGCTTCTCATTGTTAGTTGTGGAAATCTCATTTATATTTACTTCCTTTGTATTCTAAATAATGTCTTCTTGGTATGACATGTGTTTTTATGCACTGCTATCAATAATCCATGTGCTAAGACTTAGATCATAGTTTTCATGTAAAAAGTATATGCCAATTTTGACTTGGCTGTTGATGATGCATGTGATTGTTTGTTACAACTTACTTCAACGGTGTGACCTTTCTTCTTACAAAATCATCAGTAAATCCTGTAAGCATGAGTGCACCGTGCACCCAACCATTAATTGGTGATGACAAAATTTACATTAATGAGCTTGTTTGCAATTGAAGTAATCTTGTAGTTATTAACTGTCTTAATAATTCAACTATGCATGATAAGCTATTGTCGTCATAAAAAGTTTCTAGCTTGTTCCAGACTTTCACTCCAGAATCTTCATTTAGAATGTGAATGAATAATGAGTCATCAATGCCCATAATTATTCTAGCTTTACTTTTGAGCTTGTCTGCATCTGTTTTAGTTGGTGAATTAGCAATGCATCTATGGAGACTTATGTATTCTAAAACGTTCGTCATAGCAAATTTCTATGTTTGGAAGTTTCTGCTTCCTCGAAGTTTGTCAATTTGATATTCGCCGTTACCAGTTCTAAACAAGTCTAATCGCCCAAGGTCGTTCATGAATAGATACAACCGTCAGCGCGCATTGAGCGGAACTAAAAAGCGCGCTCTTTTTCAAAAGTGAACTAACGTAACCTCTTAAGCAGTGGACGTCCACTCAATGTAAAATCCCCTAACCGGGATTTCCCCCAGAAAACGTTGACAGTCTATAGAGAGCAATATATAGTTATCTCATTCTCACT
>JAODGE020005513.1:0-16354 GCA_027574965.2 Ecitophya simulans
TACCTCTGGTACGTTCAGAGTTTCTGTCCTACGTAAAGTTTCACAAAGGAAATGTTCCCGACGGCATTCCCATTGAGATAATGCCCAAGGATTATGGCGGGAAAGCGCCGACAGTCAAGGAACTCGACGCGGAGAGTGTGTCGATGGTGGATAAGTACAGAGACTGGCTGAAAGAGAGCGAGAACTACAAAGTGGACGAAACCAAGCGGATCAAGAAGAACTCTTGGTGGGGCGGGCTCTTTGGTCAAGCCCAGCAAACCATTCCAAGCACCAACAACTTGGCGTTAGTCGTCGACGGTCAGCAGAAGGTTTACCTCAAAGACCTTCAAATTGATTAAGTTGTTTAACCATACGTACAGTATTGTAATAATATGTTTGTATATATCTTGTTAGCATAGAATATGATAGTTTGACTCGTGCAGACCAAATGTATGCGCAGCGGGTTGGTTTTTATAAGGTAGACGTAAGTTTTGTATGAAATCAATTTATTATGTCCACCGATTCAATAAAATAACGGAAATTTAAGGGGTTTACAAGTTCCAATGAGTTGCAACGCCACTCTGGTCCGGTCATTCTTTGCGCTCACTTGAGCCTCCGCTTCGAATCCTCTGACCACTTGTCTGCGTTGTTCTTCATCTCATCGCGGACGCTTTTATAGATGTTTGTCGTGTTCCTCTGACGCTCCAACGCACGCACCCGGCACATAGTGCAATGCGGATTGGCCCGCTGCGAAGCCATAACTCTGTCCGTAATCTGCCTCAGATTTTCCTGCACCCTTAGTTTGGGTTTCTGCAATTGTGTAGGAACCATTTTTGGACTAGGCACAGAGTTGTGTGGTGGCGGAACAACAGGTTCGGGTTTGTGTGAAACCACAGGTTTGGCAAGTTCCAGTAGTTGCGGAGGCCTTTCCAATCGTGCTTGAATTTGAGGGTAATGCTTCGTCGGCCAAAAGTCATCTTCGCCATAAATGTATCCAAGCGTCTTCTCCTTCATGCCCGCATAAGATATGTTTTTAAGTTTGTTCGTAGTTGCTTCGTACATTTGTTGAAAGATCTCGATAGGTTTTAGACTTGTCTGCCCTTGAATATCGTCTTCCAATTTTGCGAGGTCTGGCCTGGGGAGCTTTGTATAAGAATATTTACGCTTTGATGGAGTGATTTCCTTGCTCTGACATAACTCCGGCACCGCCTCGGGCACGTCCACTTTGCCTTCAGTGCTTGCCGGAAAACAAAAGGTCTTTTGCGATACTCTGTCTTCAATCTGAACGTTAACATCAACCGGATTGGATTTTGGTGAAGATGGTTGATTGGAATGGAATAGCAACTCGACGTTCACACACTCGTTGCCACGTGGAAAATACAAAGTGACTTCATCGAACACATCTGCTTTCTTCGTTGCGTTTGTCTGTTTCTGACGAAACTCGGCCGATTTCGGTGAACTGGCGCGGCAACGCCTGTTGGCGTCTTGACTGTTATAAGAAGATCTATTCATCACATTTTTCGAACGATTGGCCACACCCCTCGAGGTGGCATCGCTCGATCTGGCAGTCGAGCTCGCCTCGCCAGCAGTTTTATCCAAACAAATTGCTCTTTCAAACTCAGACTTTTGATCCTGCCCGAGATCAAAGTCAACAGAGTGATGCTGCCTTGACCTATTATTAAACACGTTGGTTTTGCTCTTCTTCACCTTCGAAGTAATCGGATGCTGACCGGACACCAGTAGCGGAACATTTAATGAGGTGGTGCACTTAGAAGCGTGACTACTCGCTTTGTCCACTCTCGTGTACGATTTGCACTTCTTCAACGTTTTGCCGTCCTCATCGTCGTCTTCCAAAACTTCTTCGGATTTCCTGTGCGCAAGGCTGGGACTTGATTGATTCATATAGACGTTGTCGTAATCGAAGTGTTTGTCCATCTTGGGCATCAGCTTAAAGTCGACCAGACACTTTTTGTAATTGTTTAGACATCGTTTCACCTCGTTCATGCATTTCTGTATCTGCAATCCGGACTTCTCGCTTTTCCCGAAATGCGTGTAATCATAGATGGTCGGTGGGTCCAGGTACTTCCACCTGGGGGGCGTTTTTGGTTGCTGAATCATCGTCCTCGGTTTCGCGTTGGTTTTAACCAACGCCGACGAAGTCGAACAACTCGACCTCGAATCGCCCTTGATTACACTTGTAGTTGATTTGCTCACGTCTTTCAATGATTCAATCTTCTCTGCATGTTCCATCTGATTCTTTGATACTCTTGCAATCTCCGCCGTGCTGGGTTTCTGCATGGCCGCGGTTATCTTCTCAGTCCAGACCTTTTGAGGAAGTCTGGACTTTACCGAATTCACCGTCGCAGTGCTTATTTCCGTGACAGACCCATTCTCTTTGACGACATGCACGCCAGTTCTGGTCAACATGGCCTTGTTGCCCGCTATGATATCAGAGATTATATTATCAATAGATTTTACATTTGCAACTTGACTTTTCCTCTCGCTGGCTTTCAACAGCTTTCGACAGACTTTCTCCGCAATTAAATCCGAGGTGGTCTTGAGCGCCAGCGAGTCGACAAGTGACAAATGTTCGTAGTCAGAGATGCTCTCAATATTTTTGTGCGCATCCGTCTGACGTTTTTCTTTAATGTCGGCCAACTTTTGTTGCACCTTTTTGATCTGATCCTGATAGAACAGTCGCTTGGAATCGTCCAGTTTGATATCTTTCTGCTTGGTTTCCAATCGCTTTATCTCCTTTTCGACAAAATTCTGGCGCTCGTTTCTAATCGGTTCCACGCGGTATTCCGGTGGAGTTTTGTAGATCTTTGGGTAGTATTTAATCTGATCATCCTTCTGCTGTTCGAAAACCTCATCCTTTTCGGTGGAGTAACAAACGTGAAGAGATTGATGAATGCTGTGCTGGGCATCTTGCGCAGTTAACTGAATATCTTCCCTTTGGGTCTTAGGCGTAACCTGCGCATTGACGTGTTTGATTTCTGTAGACAATGAAGCAAGCGTTGTATCTTCCAAGGTAGTTTCGGTACCCGCCTTGCTGACTTGATCGGCATAAACCATATGAGAGTGTATAACTGGTTTCATACATTCTGCATGTTTTTGCATAATTTTTTTCTTTTCAGTTTCTCGTCGATGTTTTTCTTCTTTCTCTTGCTGCTCTTTGGCCATCAACGCCGCCTTCTTTCGCTCCTTCTCCTCGGCCGCCCTTTTTTGCTCTTTCTCTTCGGCCGCTCTCTTTCGTTCTTTCTCCTCGGCCGCTTCTCTTTCTCGTTGCTTTTCAAGTTCGAGTTCCTTTTCAAGTTGTCGTTGTTTCTCTTCTTCCAATTGCTGCCGTTCCATTTCTCTTTGTTCTTCTTCTTGCCGTGCCTTCTCTCTCTCCCGTGCAAGTGCTTCTCTTTCTTGCTCCAATTCTTTTCTTTCCTTTTTCAGTTTTGCTCTCATGTCTGCGCACATCAACTCCTTTCTACTCTCATTTTCCAAGTGGTTTATCATAACCTTCAGGTTACTATAACTAGTCTTGCCTCGTTCTAAATGCATATCGTCGTCTTTTAAATACTTTATCCTTTTTGATTTACTTGAACTTGAAGATTGCTTGCCGCGAGACTTTTCTTTGTGGCCCACGTCCTCCTTGCAATCAATATCTTCATATGCGTACTTATTCTCATCCGATGGGCCGCTAAACTTCTGTTTAATTTCTTTTCCTTTTTTTCTACACTCTTTTTTCTTGTCTTCATACTCTTCCTCCAACAACCAATGCTCACTGTTGCGCCCAAATTTTCTTTTCTCTTGTTCTTCGTAGCGAACTCTTTGCATCTTCTCCGGATTCTTCTCAATGTAGTCTCTATGACATCTGTCTTTATTTGCATTGTTCTCTACACACAGTCTAGTAGCCGAACGTTTTTCTTCTTGCGCCTTAGATTCTTCAGTTCGGATGTTTTCTTCTAATTCTTCTTTTTCGCGTTTTTGCTTATTCTGTTGTATGTGTTTTGAGCAGTCATATTTTTTTTCAATCAATCTTCGACTTTCTTCGGAAAGTTTTGGTTGTTGCCCGGCGCTAAAAGTCGCAGCTCTTGCTTCCGCAGTCTCTCTCAGTCTGGCTTCGGCGCTTTTCATTTCCGGCGTTCGCTGGTCTTCAATGACGATCTCCAAATCAAACTCGGTTGGGTTTTTGTCAAATTTATACTTCTCAGCTTTAGTTGAAGGGCACATGCCACTCGAACGAACAATTACATGAGTCTGTTCTTCTTCGTCTTCTTCCTTCTGATGTCGATCATCTTTACATTCCGCTCTTTCTTTTTCCTTGTCTTTACCCTTCTTAAAACTTCTCCATTCCCGACTTAACTTTTTTTGGTCTCTCATCCGAGCATGAATCTGATGTTCAGTCAAATTCTTCTTCGAACTAAACTCATAATCATCATAAAATCCTTTTTTCTGCGATTTAACAATAGAGTTGTCATTATCGTGTACTTCATTGGTACAACTATTATCGTTTTTCTTCATTAATTTGTATTCCTTCGAGGGTTTTTTAAAACTTTTGCTTTTCTTAATCTCGCAATACTTTTCTTCTTCTATATCTTCATCTTCTATCGTTTTGGTTTGTGCCTTGTCTTTCATAGAATGCATGCATCTCGTGACATCAAAGCTGTCTTGGGACTTTTTACTCAAACTATGGGTAGAAGGTGGTTCTTTTTTTTGACAAAGTAGCTCTTCGCACGGTTGCTTTACGATTTTTGCGCACGCAAGTTGAGGCCTTGTCGCGTGCTTATTGCTGCGATAGTATTTATAAAATTCTTCTTCCTTACTTCTAGCTTCGATTTTCGCTCGTTGCTTTTTCATCCTCGCTTGTATCAAATTCATCTCGCAAGAGTTTCGCATATTGAGCAAGTCAAGCACCACCTCTTTCAAGCGATCTTTGCTGCAGAGTTTCCTCGTCGCGCTGGGTTCGTTTCTACTGGGACAATCCGGACACGTGGGAGGTTGCTCGCATTTCTTCACGTCAAACTTGTTAGCCGACGACATATGTTGAGTAGATCCCGGCGTCCTTCTCGTTATCTTACTCGTCTTCATAAACGGGCCAACCGGAATGGTGGTCAAGGCAGAAATGGGCGGTGTTGTTGTCAAAGTAGAAAAAACGCTTTTAGTTTCGGCATTTTTGAGATGGTCGTTAGATTTGTCCGTGGAATAAGTTCTGGCTTGTTTGTCACTACTGGCATCGATTTTTGTTGACGAATTGGACCACTGCGGGGGCGGTTCCTCCTTCAAGATCACTTTCAACACTTTCTTGGGCGTTTTGTGCTCCGACTGTTTTGCCACGACAGGAAGCGTTTTGCTACTTCTCAGAACAAGATCTGGCCTGTTTGTAACCTCAGACATTTTAGTGATAGTCTCAAGCGATATCTTGATACCGTTTCTATTTTTATTGGTCGTTATTCTCGGTAGCGATCGACACTTCTTCAAATAATGCTCGGCAATATCCGCCTGCTGCTTCAATATGTCGACGCACTCTTTTCTTCTTAGCTCCTTGTAGATCGCTTCTGGGCTTTTATTAGACAAAGGCTTTCTATCGTTGGCACGCACTTCCTTTCGATGCTCTGCCAAACTCTTATATTGTGCCCAGTTCTTAGGCATTTGGGGATCGTGATAAGTAGTTATGTTGATGTCAATAACACCAGATCTTCCACGCCTTCTTCGCGTGTTATTCTCCGACGTTGAATTTTCATTGTCCAACGGCTCGTGAATCTGAGCAGTTTGATTATCCTTGGTGCGTTTGCCATCAACTTCGCCGGTCGTATTATACACGCAGCTAGTGTTAAAATTTCTCTGACCTGTCGAACTGCTTTTGGTCGAGTTGATTCTCTTGCAGGAGATCTCAAAACTGCACTTCGTCGGGAGAGTAGAGTCCGGCACGCGGCTGACGTTCGAAATTGAACCCACTTTCTTCATACTTGCCAGCTTAACCTCGGGGACAACCTTCTTGGTATCCTCCTGTCTGAGCTTGTTACTGCCAGATGAATATGCTGACAGATTGTGATATATATTGTTACTATGTTCTTCCTTTTGCCGACCAATCAGAGTGATTTGTTCATGGGCTATGTTTTGCATTTTATCGGAAAGCAATTTAATATTTTGATGGTGTTTTCTACCAGACACCAAGTACTTCAACAACTCGCTTAAGCCCTTTGTAAACTTAGTCAGTTCCTCGTCATTCATGTTCTTGCAGTGCGAAAAGAATTTCATCGTCGGTGACAGTTTACTCTTCTCGTAAGACTTAAAGCAGGTGTTCTGCCTACTCTTCACTTTCAGAAAATTAGTCCGTTCGGAGAGCGTGACGTTCCTGAGAGGCAAAGGTACTAGAGATTGAGGCGAATGGCTTTGCTTGAAGTGAACCATCTTCGCCTTCTTAAAAGACCGTAAATTCTTTTGCAACTTCTTAATCTTTTTCATTAGCATCTTCTTATTGGCTATATTGTTTACACCAATGGGATGTATCCGTTTGAATGATGCTGGCTCTTTCTTGGCGGAAAAGAGCTTTAAAGCTTCCGTCATCGGACACATCTGATTGGGATTGGTGTGAACCATTCCGCAGTACCTGCACACGCTAAGCAACTCGTCGGCAGTGGTCAGATACACCGTATGTCTCGAGCTGGTTGAGTACGACCTTCTCGAAGAGGCGTCTAAACCCTTGACGCTGTCCGCAGTTGGGCATTGGCAGTTGTTGTTTTTGCCGCGAATCAAGCCGCAATGTTTGTAGGACTCTAGAGACTGCTGACTCTTCAGCTTATTGTGAGTGTTCTTAGACGGCAACGTTGCGCTGCGTTCGCAATTTTTCTTCGGAGTTGCGCCATTCAATTCATTCTCTAGATTCGAAAGCAGGTCCATCTGGTTGTCGGACATAAGCCTGTTCTGACTTAACCTATGCGATCTTATGCCTCGCTTCCGTAGTCGCGCCTTGCAGACGCTTTCCGCGCTCGCAGCTCTCGATTTCTTGATGTTGTGCGTAACCCTAACCTGACTTAGTTTTCTCGTCCTAAATCGGTGCCTGTACAAAGCGTGAGCACCGCGTGTTTCGCGCCTCGGCACATCGAAAGCCGCAATCTCGTTAGAGCAAGGTCGGCACATCGCCAGCAAACCTTTTGGCAATTTAGGCGCGATGGGAGGTGCGCTGACATAGCTGCTATTGGCTCGCTTTGTCCGCGCGATCAGTTCTCGAACTTCTTGAATCTTCTGCAATTGTTCCGCACGTTTCTTGCTCGGATAGTTGCGTGTCGGCAGTATTTCGTGGACCGTTGGCAGACTCTTGCCGGCCGTCGTCCTCGTCCAACTGTTCGGCTTTCTCTCCAGCTTGGCAAAATCCAGCGTGTACGTCGGATAGCTGATTTGAATTTTTGGCTTTGGTTTGGGCAGGTATTGAAAAAATTCGTACTGCTTGGCAATATCGCAAAACGATTGATAAACAGCTTCCGGATATTTACCATATGCCTCTCTCTGCATCTCTTCCAACAAGTTTGTGTTGGGCATGGAATATCTAAGTTCGTTTGACTCCAAGTACGCATTCTCTAGATGTTGCAGTTCTTTAGCTTTTCTCAGTCGTTCCATGTTGCGGGTAGACCTAACCTTCTTCTGCCAAAGCAATTTATCTTCTTCCACGGAAAAGTTTTTGTTGGACGGGCGCAGCGACAATGTGTCTACTTTAGGCTCCGGTTTTATGCTGGGCGCAAATAGTTTCTTCTTCTGCAACAGCTCTGCATAATCCGCCTCCGATTGAATGTTAATACTGGCTTTAGGTTTGTTGCCTTTGACGTCAGTCATGCACTGAGCGCTGGTTAAATTATGCGGATATTCTTCTTTAAAGGCAGAATCCGATAATTCCTGAGGAATGAGTTTCATTTGAGAGGATTCAATCTTTTGTTGTAATTGAGGACTCTTAATCGATTTGATTTCGAGTTTACCAGTGGCGGAGTTTCTAACCAGATGGTAATTGGCAGTTTTCTTGACCATAGGCAGGGTTTCTTTCGGTGCGTCGATATCAGCATCATGCTCGCAAGCTTTTTCCTTGATCACTGAAGACACCGAAGGCTTAAATATAATTTTCTTCAAATCCTGATATATAGATCCAAATTGATAAGGGCTTTCTCTAATTTTGGGTAGTTTTTCACTTTGTCCTGCAAAGTCCACAGTTTTGGATGTTTTCTTTAAACTGATTGCACCTTTGTTTTTCAAATTTTTGGCAACAAAGCTGGCCATGGGAGGAGCAGCGGATTCAACTCCTTGATAGTTTCGTCTTTTGCACTTTCCACTGTCTCTGTTGTTAAACTCCATCTTAGTTTGTTGGATCGTGTTTTTAATAATACGCATGTTCTCAGAAGATTCCTTCTGTCCAAATGCATCTTTGCTCGTAGGATATATGGGCTTTTCCCAATTGGAAAAGCCGCGCTGTTGAGCACGTCTGGTCGTCGGCCTACTGAGGAATCCTGTACGATCATTGGCATGGCTCAAAATAGGTGCGTTCAAGAGACCAATAATACCTTCGCCGGCGGAAACTTTGCGAGTGGCGTTACGATTCTCTTGGCAAATCTTATGAAATCTTTCTATAGTTGATATCTTTTTGGACAGTTTGCTCTGACCTTGATTAATAAAGCATCTCGTGCTAGGTCGGGTTCTCAGAAACGGAGACGACTTCTTCTTCAAAGACTGGTTTGAGTTGTTTTTCTCTATCGGTAAACCTGTTGCTGAATTAAGCTTGGTCTTGATGCAAATCTCGTTTAGTAATTCAGCGTTCTTCTTGATAATGTCCACCCGCTTCTGATGGTGTATAGTGGAAGCTATTCTGGATGGTCTGCAGGATTTCGAGATGATTTTGCTCTGAGGCGCCGTGCGACGCAGAGATAACTGTCTGAGGTTGCCATTGATGGGCGGGAACAACAATCTGAACCATTTAATAGTCATCTCGCTCTTGACTTCTACCAGACGATGCACTCTCTCATAAATACCAAAGAAAGCGCAACACACTATAATATCGATGGGCGCTGTCTTTAACCATACAAATTTTACATTCTCAATATTTCTTACTCATCCACCTAACTCCTAGAAAATGGTTTGTATCAAAGAAATAATAATTTGCCAAAAAATGAAACGACAAACGAGATCCGTTTAAAATGTGCGACACCGAAAATTTCGTTCTCAGGGTGGAGATACGGCGACGAAAATTTGGGGGAGAGGCTCGTCGGGAACACGTTTTACGAAAAACTGAAGTCACATTTTGTCATTTCGAAGTAATGCCATAACAACTCACGCAAACAAAGGAAGCAAACAACATTTCAAAACAAATGTAATTTATTCCCGTCAAAACCAAAATAAAAACAAGTCGTCTTATACACATCTGTCACGTGTCATCTGATTCTAATTAGTTTCATTGTTTCCAAAAATCTTTACTGTCTATTTTACCTTGACACCCTTCACAATGTCAAACACATCCATTACTCGCTGCTGATGCTGTTGTCGAGCAATTTTTGCATCCTTAGACAAGCTCGTGTCGTCAGACTTTTCAATTTCTTTGTTAGACTTTGATGCCTCAGTCGACGCCATCTGATTAACCATCTTAGAACTAGTCTTTTCCGAAAGGTCCTCGTAGTCTTTCAGATCAGTCAAGGCCATTGAAACGTCCTTACTCTCCGCTTCCTTCAGTTGGCCCTTTTGCACGGTGACGTTGTCATTATCGGCCGATTCCGCTTTCAGAATGCTATAGCAATGCCGCCCGTCCTCGGAGGGCGACCTGACTCTAGCTCTGGTCTGGTCGTAGGAAACCCTGCCTTGGGAAGCCTTCTTCTCCTGGTCAAGAACCACCGTCGAGTGCGAAGATCGCGGCGCGACAAACTCGGCGCTGCCGCAGGTCATAAAATTCCTGCGTCGCCTCTGCACTTGATTTTGCTCCTGCTCCATCTCGTCGCACTTGTGCGCATGGAGGACATTCTGTTCATAGACCTTGGACTGCGCCAGGGCCTCTTGCAGCACGTGCTCCAGCTCGCGCTTGATGTCAGTGTGCTGCAGGGTCTTTCGCAGTTTCTTATTCAGTTTGATGACTTCCATCTTTACCACTTCCACGTGCTTCTTGCTCATCAAGTTGGAATCGAAGATCTTGTCGTCCGAAGCCGAGCACATTTCAAGATACCTATTGTCGTTGCTGTTGGCTGCTTGGTCGAGACTGCCGTCAGGAGGTGAAGAGGTAGCCGCACTCGGTTCTCTCGAGTTGCTTTGCATGTGCCTGTTTTGGGTGATGCTGTTGCCGAAAGGTTTCGTCCGCATTACAGTCGATTTGGGTGCACCTAGATATTGATCGAATCTGCGAGGCTTGTTGCGTTGTATGGTGATCTTGTGCACTGGTGGAAAGGTCACACCAAAGGATTTGGAGGGTTGAAGCAGAACCTGTTAATACATGAAACTTCTTGATAAAACCAGCCGTAATCCAACAGAAATAAAAAATAAACGAATAAAAAGATAAAAGACAAATACCTTTGTGTAGTGACTCTTCAAAGTATCCCCTTTATCGGCAACCTCATCGGAGGCCTTTGCATAGGGCGACAGAGAATTGGGCTTAGGACAAGCTACCCTCTTACTCTTATCATCCGATTCAATGATTTTGAATACCATGGGTTTGTTGAACTCTCGGGCAGTTTCGTTTCGCGTAGCTGTCACACTAAATGTCTCAGAAACACTGGGACAAGTCACGACCGAAGAAGCGACGCTTCCTTCATCTTCTTCCTTGGTGTCAGGGCTTTTAGGGAGCACCGGCTTGGCCGGCTTGAATCCGTCATTGCTCGGACTGTTCTTCGAAGTGAGGAACTTCACCTTTGACCTAAAGTCCTCCGTGACATTATTGTGCGCGTGCGTAGCGTAGAGGTAGCTGTACCTCTGATTGTTGGTCATGTTGCTGGACTTGAACTGATTACTGACCGGCGACAGATGGTACAATCTCTTCTGCGGCCCGCTCAACGACGAGTTGTCGAAAAGACACTCGCGCTTGCTGCGGCCGACCATCAACTGCGGATGAGCGCGTGCATCCAGACTGCGCGCACGCGCCCCGGTAAAATCTCTTGTGTGAAGGCGTCTGAACCAACTGAAGGTAGACATCTCGACTAGGAATTTTATGATCAAATTTGGTTCGTTACATTCGCGGCACGGAATTTTGACGCAGCGCGTGTGCCGACGCGTCTCAAGAGAAAAAGCCTGTCTGCCAACATCGCCCGCAATCTGACAAACTTAAACTAAACGCGTGCCCAGGTCACTGCGATACAAATAACGTATTTATTGACTCATATTATTTATAGTTATTGAATAACAATGACTCTCCCTGTTCACGTTGCTCGAACTGCCAAAACAGCACACGCCATCTCTAGCTTCGATCTGTCTCACATTATCTAAAGAGATTGCTTTCTTTATGACTTCCTTCTGACAATTGGTCAACTCGGTAATTATTTCTATCAGCCGTTTAAAAGTTTCGGCGTTTCTTCCAATCCTTTCGTCGATTCTGTCTGGATCTGGTTGTCCAACCAGGATGTCCCACCAAGCGGAAAATATGTCACTGTTCAAAGTTTCCCTGGAATTGTCATCAAATTGAAAACGCTTCTTCAAATTTTCCAGGTGACGAAACACTAGAATAAACTCTTCCGGAATCTCATCGAAGATATGGCGCATTTCTCTTCTTTCTACAAATAGGTAATAAACATCCAATTGGACTTGTTATTAGTACTTACTTTTGTTCTTGACAAGCAGTTCCATATCGTCAAACTCGATCTTTTTCCCAATTTCTTTGACAACTTCTTGCAAAGTCTGCCCGTAATCAAACAAAGTGGCCTTGATTAAATACTTTTCGAACTCTTTGGATTTTTCCTTCTTGTACTTCTTTGTTAATATCCCAACCACCCCGGGCTTGCCCAGACCGCAATAGAGGCCTTTGATGTCAGACATATTTTCTATACGTCTGATCAACTCATTAACAAACTCTAAACGCTTACTATTAATACTATAACACAAACCTAAAAAGATATAATTTAAAAAATTCTAGCATACCTAAAAAAGTAAAAGATTACTAACTCATAGTGGATCCCAACTTATCAGAGGCATGAAATAATTTGGGTTGATCTAACCTGGGAGGTACCCCAAAGGTCATCTCCGTACTCAATTTGTTTGCAATTTCCTAGATGAAACAGTTTGCTAGAAATATCGAAAACACACCCGAAGGCCCAATTCCAAGCCACACGCCCCAAAGCCCACATCGTAATATATAAATTTATTGATACAGCGTTTAAATAAGAATACAAAACTTTGACAGACATGAACACAGACACTACAAGCTGGTTTTCTGTAAACTCACTTGCACTCTATTTGCCGAGCCAACCGACAACGAGGAACTGCTCTTTCTCTGGGGCTCTCTCTGCACGTTTTGAGCATTCATCGTTTTACAAATAGTGGAATCCGTCGTGGCGTTCGCCACCTTAGGTTTCATGCTTTGTTCGACAGACGCCTGTCGCTGAGGTATTCTTGTCGCTTTGCTAGGCCTCTGACTCTCAGGTTTAATATCTTTGGTTAATTTTGTCTCTTTGGCACTGAATTGTTCAATGGTTACTTCCTGCTGCTCTTTGATCTCTTCTTTAAAAATTTGTCCTTGACACTGACTCTGGATTAGTTTTCCATCATTCATATTATTCTTATAAGCCTTGAGTAGCAACTCCACTACAGAATTTTTGCTCCTTGCCAGGAGGACTGGGTCCCATCCTACTTCGTCGGTAATCATTGACTGTCCCCAGCAAATACTGATACCTTCCAGGCTCATGTCATTTTTGTCTTTGAACGATTCCACTTTTACGAGGTGCGCCAACAACACCTCCAGAGTATCTTTGTGTGTCACGTGCATTTCTTCGACAATCTTTACAATCGCATCGTATTTCACCTCTTCGGAATCTTCGCAACCTAAAATTCCATCAACACATTCAAACATCAATTTATCCTCAAAAACCAAAACTACACCTACTGCAGATAGCGCTCATGCTTCTAAATTCCGTTTTTCCAATGAGGGGCTCTTTCAACTCCCTGATGAACAACTTCAAAAGACCGCTGGGCACATCGGAACTCTTGTCATACTTATCTAGGCTGCTAAGGTCCTTACCGTTCGTCATATTGATAGCGAACCGGAGTTCTTGCAAAATGGCCAAACTAGCGCTGGATCTATATAATCCTTGAGTCTCGAGGTTCAATGGCAGCTCCACCATCCGAATGCACTTTCTGACCAAGTCCGGCACAGTGGGTCCGTGCCCTTGTTCGTGCAAAGCTTTCAACGTGTTCCCAAAAAACGTTTCGTTCTGCAAGATCCCTTTCCTAGTTAAATCGTTTTTGTCCGGCCGGAACTTAAAGAACTGCATCAGCCTGTTTCTCTTCTCGGACTTCACCGTCGCCATCCTCGGAGATTCGGGCGACTCTTTCTTGGAATAAAAATTAATCTTCTTCTTCTCGGGAGTGATAACAATTAATCTCTTGGAGCTATTTTCTTCAATGGTACATTCGCCAAAGTTCTGCACCAAAACCCTTGACCCATCGCACGTGCTATGTAACAGTTTTCCGTCTTTCACTCTGATGGCTTCGTCGTCTTTCAGCTTGAACTTTTGATTGTCTATTTTGTACATTTTCTTATTGTCAAACTTAAATCTATAATAAAACAGTAGATTAAACGTTTTGAAACATTGCATAAATACTTGACTGACTTGTCTTCCTTCCTAGCTTCTGTTCCTTTCGCATTGACATTTGGCAACATGATATCGTTCTTCGGACTGTTAGGACTGTCTTTCTGTCTTATTAATTTGTCCATTTCATGTCCAGGCGTCTGCAACAGATCAAACTCTATTAGTTGCATAGATTCATATAATCTAATAAACACAACAAATTGGTTACTTTGGTTATAGTGTACACAAACGAAAAATCCATATTGCAACACATAAGGCCATACAAATACAAGAACGACGCGTGCGCTGTATGCAATAATTAGTGAAAACGAAATGATTGCAACTAATTAAAAGGAAATTTATTAGAAATTGACGTCGACCCAGCCTTGCAGCCGCGCACCGCACAAATGTTATCAGAATTAGTCGGCGCTATCGCCGAACGCAAGTGCTGATAATGCCGCCGATTAGTCACACCGCTGAGCACAAATTTATACGTTTCAATACGCCAATCAGATTGGAAGACCGCTATTAACAATTTTTGTATTAGTAAAGATTATCGGTAAGCGTTTACCTCGAAGTCCACTTCGGGCTCCCAGTCGCACTCCTGGACGAGTCTGCGCATCCAATGGAGCACATCCAACGGTGGAAATTTACTATCGTCCTCTACGTCTTTTACGTTTTCCTCTTTAACCGGCAACAATTCAACGGTCTCATCGAATGCGAACGAAACAATATTCTCTCGGGCCTGTTTGATCTCCAACAGCTGTCGGTCGAGAAGACCGGGTCTGGTCCTGGACAGAGGTTTAGGAGGAGTCAAAGGCTTTTGGTTATTGCTGGAAAGCTTTGTCCTCGGTGTGGGCACAGGTTTCTTTCGCTTTGGCTCATCGGGTTTGCTGTAACACTCCCAGATGTTCATATACGCGCTTTGGTCATCCTTCGGCAATATGATAGCTTTCCGAGCGTTGTATCCATCCAAAACAGGGATGACCGATCGCCGATTGAAGTTGTCTTTTGGTCTGAGTTGCACCCCATCAGAAATGGGTGTCGTATTAAAAGAATCCAAAGATTTGCCTTTCTTCAAAGGTTTGAGGGGATTTCTCTCTCCCTGTTTGGTTGTGGAATTTAGTGAACAGAGCGACCTCCATTCCTCGTGCTTCCAATTGTCTTCATCTTGAATGGAATAACTGTCGGTCTCCGTCTGGAATGTCGACCCCGATGTGTTAAAGCTCGAATAGAGAGAGTTCAAAGTGTACGTCGCTGAGGACTCTGACGGCGAAATGTCCGATTCTGATTGGCCGCAAGAAACATAAGAATATGTAGAACTTGGACTTAGGGAGGCATTCGACAAAATGGAATCCCTCTGATAAAATTCTTGCAATCTCGGGTTTCCTATGGTGGCAATATTTTGATATATCGGCTCAGATTGATGAGGAAGACATGTCTTCATCTCTGGGAGTGTTTTTACAGATGTGGATTGAAAATCTTTCTTGAGAGTACCAATGTTAACATAAATTGCTTCTTCCTTCGTGTCCGAATCAACTACACAATCCTCTAAGACGTTGTCATCGTCACTGAGAAAAGAAAACTCTTCAAGGACAGCTTTGACAGTGTCGTCAGTCATTTCCGAATCTCTCCTTTTGTATCGAGATAAATCCTCTTTTGCATTGTCAGCTTTGGTCAACTGAAAATCGACGCCCCACGCATCTCCAACACTCCACGCCTTTTTGGCTCGCTCTTGAATGCACAGCTCGGCAAAACTCCCCGCGCAATGCTTCTCTTTCTTCACACTAACGTAGTGGTTCTTCCTGACTGGACAACTTCTCCGTCCGTAGTCATTCCTCAGCAACACACCTTCGATCTCCGGTATGTCAAACATATCGTCGTGGTTGTAGTTCTGGTCACAGGAACACGTCCTCCCAATTTTGAAGTTCTTCTTCTTCTTCGTCCCAATCTTCTCCTCGTAAATATCGAAATTTGCACGCAAGTCCTTCAGCCACGAGTAGACACTCGATACAATCATTGCCACAGTTAATTCATCGCCGAATTTGAAGATACGTTTAAAAAACAACTTTGATTAAGAGTTGACTCACAGTGAAGCGACAAGAAGACGTTCCAGTATCAATTGGCGAGTGCTTAAATTTATAATATGATTAGAGACGATATTACTTTCGTTCAGGGACTTGCGCGTTTGTTCAGATGTTTTACGATATTCTCGAGCGGACAATGTCGCAGCACCGAGCGCGCGTTATCAAGTCAAACCGCGCCGCCATGTTGTTTGTTCGCAGCGATATTGCTGTTATTCACGCTTTCCGGTCGGGATTCGTCACGATTTACACTTTTTAGTTCACTTATCTGCGCGCAACGCAATACTGAAACAGGCGGCGCGTTTGTTTCTCTACCGTACCGCAAACCGCAAGTCGAAACACTGATTATTAATTCACTGCAATGGACACTGCGACAGGCAACACAGCTTCTAGTTGAATTTTAATGTTTTGCGGTGCAAGCTTCGACGTTTACAGTAACCAGATAACCGCACTCGACTTAAAATCAACACTTGACACAGTTAGGTTATGTTTGAGGTTATGACTGCAAGTTGTCTGTAAAGATAGAAAGATAGTTTTTGCGGTTCTGGTACTTGACACCGATTC
>JAODGE020005529.1:0-27845 GCA_027574965.2 Ecitophya simulans
CTGTACGCCCTGTACCGCCAGAAGAAGGAGAAGCCACGTAACTAAAACGGCCAGGCGCACCCCTCCCCGCTGCACGTTGCTGTGCGTCCAGCTAGCGAGGCCGGCTGATTTCACTGTTGCGAAGGTGAGAGAGAGAAAGAGAGTGAGCTCTGTGACGTTAATAGTTGGGAAGAGGCGTGACCCGGTGAGCGTCGGTATGCGATGCACCCAGGTGGGACCGGAAGAAGTGTTGTGTGTGTGTGTGTATTTTCGCTGTTGACACTGCTGTGGCCCGCGGATGAACCCCTGACGGAGACTCCACCACTCGTTAGGAGCTAAGCTATCGGCGTCTTATTCCTGTTATCTGCTACATCACTGTAGAGAAGACGACACACATACAAACACATATACGAACACAAAGAGGCACATACCATCGATTGCTCTGTTTTAGCGGTTCAGCCATTAGTAAGGTAATCTGAAAGAGTGAAGAAGGGAAGAATGATTAAATAATGAGTATGTCGATACCAGTGTTACACCAGCAGGGTGAATGGTGGAGCATATATACATACATATATATTTAAGGATCAGCAGTAATTGTGGCCTGGGTTGTGCACGTGCTTTCTACGATACAGTGGTAGAAGCAGAAGAAGACGAACATAGGGAAGGAGTGAGCGAGGCGAGTGTCTTCTTTTTCCACTCGTCCCTCCACGTCTGTTCCTCGCTTTCCGTCGCTTCATCATTGGGCAGCTGCGCGATTTGATGCCATACCCACATTCATAACCAGCGCACCACTCCATCACCATCATCATCATGGATATGACCTTCATGCTGACATCAGACAGAATGGGCCGCGAAGTTGCCTCTTCCGTTCTTGCGTCCACACACCGTGCATTGTACTCTGGACCACACCCGTTGCCATATGGCATCTCTTATTTGTTTAAATGTGTATATATCTCTTCCTTCCTTTCTTTGAACTTGTCACGTGTTTTACACCGAGTCGGTTTTCAAGTAGTTCGTCTAGAGGAATCTACGTCAGGGAGGGAGAGAGCAGTGTGGCATACACACACACTCATTGCAGCCGCACAACATTTTTTTAAACATATTTTTACCCCCTTCAGTGAAAAAGCGCTTTTTTCATACTGATATTTTATTCTGTGATCTATTAGTGCGAGTGTGTGTGTGTGAGCCTCGCAATTGTATTTCAGAAGGGAGAGTGCACACACATCTCATACAGATTATTGTTTTGCTGTCTTGCCACTTGGGTGCGTAGATCTAGAAGAACACATAAAAAGGCTCAAACAAGCTCACTGTGTGTTTTTTTTCCAGAGGAGAAGTTGGGAGTTCGTACACATTTTTCTTTTTTCACCACAAGAGGAAAAAGTAAGTACAGAGGGTTCCTCCCCAATCAGCGTTTCCTCCTCTCTTTATATATATATATATAAGAAGCACACCCTTTTCATTTTCACCCCATTAATAATCATGGCTAGTCGTTACGAGAAGCAGGAGAAGGTGGGGGAGGGGACTTACGGCGTTGTATACAAGGCCCGGGACACGACGACCGCCGCTACAGTGGCACTCAAGCGGATCCGATTAGACTCCGAGGAGGAGGGTGTGCCCTGCACAGCTATTCGTGAGATCTCCCTCCTGCGCGAGCTGCGGCACCCGAACATTGTCAGGCTTTTGGATGTTTGTCACAGCGAGCATCGCCTGACCCTGGTCTTTGAGTATCTTGACCTGGATCTGAAGAAGTACCTGGACACCGAGAGTGGTAACCTTGATGCAGCGACAATCCAGCGGTTTATGCGGGACCTGTTGAATGGTGTGTCCTTTTGCCACCAGCGGAAGGTACTGCATCGCGATCTGAAGCCGCAGAATCTACTGATCTCCCGGGAGAAGGAGCTGAAGCTGGCTGACTTTGGCTTGGGACGCTCGTTTGGTATTCCCGTGAAGAAGTTCACACATGAGGTGGTGACGTTGTGGTATCGGCCACCGGATGTCCTCTTAGGCTCCACGCAGTACGGCACCTCGGTGGATATATGGTCAGTTGGGTGCATCTTCTTTGAAATGGTTACTGGCACTCCTCTGTTCCCCGGTAAGAACGATGCTGACCAGTTGCTGCGTATTTTTAAGTTCTTGGGAACTCCAAACAACTATATTTGGCCATCCATGAATCAGTACCCAAATTCCACGAACATGCTCTCCAAGCAGGAGTTCCTGCAGAATTTAGAGCCCAACTGCGACGAGGTGTTGCGTACATCCTCTGGATACGAGAAGCTAGGCGCTGAGGGTGTCGATCTACTGAAAAAGTTACTTAGGTATGAGCCAACAACGAGACTCTCCGCGGAGGATGCGCTTACACACCCGTACTTTAATGTGGCTTTCTGAGTTATCTTTGATGATAACAAAAACGAAGAAAGCACCCGTTTGATTTTATATTCTAAAGAGAAAAAAATAGAAGAGAGGATTCCCTGGCATCAGAGCTGGCGTACGAGTGACTTGCATGCCAGATGGAATCGATGTCTGAGGGTGAGCAATGCTTGCCTGGAGTGGGGATGAGGTGGGTTGGTGCGTGGAACTCTAACGTGGAGATCGCTTCCATCTCCAACTCTCTTTTTTTTCTGTACTTTCCCTCTCGTCATTACTATTTGGCAGAGTTTCAGAACACTACAGAGAGAGCTACGTCGAACCAGACGATGATGTTATCAGCGTGGTCATGATGGTGGCAACGTGCGTGAGGGGGGAGCGCACATTGATATCTAAAGATGGAATGAGGGACGGCATAAATGGAGAGGATTTGGAATGAGTGAGCTGGAGTGGGTGTTAATGAAGTCAAAGAGCTGCGAAAAGTCACGCGCATGCGCATCTCTGCGCGTATGTGTGTGCATATATATGAGTCTCAGCTGCCCTTATTGCTGCTGTAAGGCTCACTGGTCTGTACTGTGTGGTGAAGTGGATGGCGGCACTTTACGGTACTGACGAGGGGGACATATGGCTTCATGTGCGGTGGAGGGGGAAAGAGAGGGGGGCGATGAAGCATAGCTTCCACTTTCTCTCTCGTTCTCCCCTTCACACATACCATGAGGTCGCAGGAGGTGTTGGAACAGAAAGAGGCGCATAAATGGGGGGTGATGGTGAGCATTGAGTTGTCTTTGTTGTCACATAGAAACACATATACACATTCCGCAATTCCATTTGTCCCCACCCCCACCCCAGGTTTCTATTCTTTTCCTCAGTTGTAAGAATATGTCGTTAAATCCTCTCTAGTATGATGTTCTTTGCATCGTGTTATTCCTTTCCATCATGGACTCGTGCTCCCATTGTAGTAACTGTTTTTCCACACGCACAGGCACGAAGGCACATACCAAAAACAACAAACATCTTCACCACATACATGTGCCAGACGTGTACACTTGTTTATCCATCGGGAGCACACAGACGGAGAGAGATATTAATACACACCGAGGAGACGCACGTATGACACCGTTTAAGATCCACCTTTTCTAGGTGAAAGTAATGTACTTTTAACGATCTGTTGTTTTATGTGTCTTGAACCGTTACGTGTGTATTGCAGTACTAGGTGGACCCTCTCTCATTCCCCCCTTCCAGCTACTCTGTGATCACTCGGTTGAGGTGCGCGTGTACGTGTGTGTTTGTTCATGTAGCTATGCGGACTGTAACTTTGTATGCCAGACCTTTTTTTTCTCTTCGGATTATTTTGTACACAGCTTCACAGCTGCCGTGCGAATTCAATAAGTACAGTGAGGTTGAGGATGTTATGATAATCCATGTTGGCAGCTGAGTATAGAGGGTGAGGGAGAGAGATAGCGGCTGAGTACGGGTGATTTCCACTCGCATTGCTCTCTAAGTTTCGCGGACTCTGTATTCTGGTGCTATGCACGTCTCTATCACTTTTCAAACACCCTTCCCCCTCCATTCTCTCCTTACTAACTCTCTTCTCTTGATTGCATACAAATCTGCTGGGACAAGGATTAAACATACATACATACATACATATATATATATATATATATATACATATACAGACACCTCCCATAGGTTGTTCTTTATTCCCCAGGAGTTTCATTGATTTATTTCGTTCTTGACCATGTCAGCAGCGACCGCCAAGACGGTGCGCACCAACCGCACTAATGAGAGCAAGAAGGACAACAACACGCAGACTGACTGCCGCCTCAGCAACATCACCTCTGCGAAGGCGGTGGCGGACTGCATTCGTACCTCTCTGGGCCCTCGCGGCATGGACAAGATGATCATCGACCCCAAGGGCGAGACCATCATCAGTAATGATGGTGCAACGATCCTCTCCAAGCTGCAGGTGACCCACCCCTGCGCGAAGATGCTGGTGGATCTCTCCAAGGCTCAGGATATTGAGGCCGGCGATGGCACTACCTCTGTGGTGGTTCTCTGCGGCGCGCTGCTGAGAGGTGTGGAGGAGCTGCTGCTGAAGGGTATCCACCCAACGCAGATCTCCGAGAGCTTCGGTGAGTGTGCACGCCTTGCGGAGAAGGTACTGGAGGACATGAGCATCAAGATCAACATTGAGGACCGCGACACCCTCATCAAGGCCGCCATCACCTCCCTCAACTCCAAGGTGATCTCTCAGAACAGCAAACTGCTGGCACCTATGGCTGTGGATGCGGTATGCAAGATCATTCGCGCCAACGGCGACGTTGACCTGCGTGACATTCGCGTCACATCCGCTCTCGGCGGTACCATTGACGAGACGGAGCTGCTGATGAACGGCATGGTATTCAAACAGAAGGCCTCCCGCGTCGCTGGCGGCCCCACCCGTATCGAGAATGCCACCATCGCGCTCATCCAGTTCCAGCTATCACCCCCCAAGACCGACATGGAGAGTACCGTCACCATCACCGACTACACGCAGATGGATCGCGCCCTCCGCGAGGAGCGCCAGTACCTGATCAACTTGTGCAAGAGCATCAAAAACGCTGGTGTCAATGTGCTCCTGGTGCAGAAGTCTGTCCTGCGTGACGCCGTGACCCCGCAGTCCCTTGACTTCCTCGCGAAGATGAAGATCATGGTGGTGACGGACATCGAGCGCAGCGATATCGACTACATCACCAAGACCCTCGGCTGCATGCCCGTCGCCAACGTAGAGAACCTGTCCGCTGACAAGCTAGGCCGCGCTGACCTCGTCGTGGAGCAGGGCACCCCGAGCGGTAAAATCATCAAGATCACTGGTGTCAAGACCCCCCCGCCCTCCACGCTCAACCGCGAGCTGTTCGGGAAGACGGTCTGCTTCTTCCTGCGCGGCAGTAACACCCTAATGCTCGAGGAGGCGGAGCGTGCACTGCACGACTCCCTCTGTGTCATTCGTTCCATCGTCAAGCGACGCGCCATCATGCCAGGCGGTGCCGCCGGAGAGATTGAGGTGTGCCTCCAACTTGGCAAGTACGCTCGCGAGCGGGCCGAGGGTGTGCACATGTTCTGCATGCGCTCATATGCCGACGCCTTCGAAATCATCCCGTACACGCTCGCAGAGAATGCCGGGCTGCAGCCCATTTCTATCGTCACTGAGTTGCGCAACGCACATGCCTCGGGTAGCCTGAACGCTGGCGTGAATGTGCGCAAGGGCTGTGTGACGGATATGATCGAGGAGAACGTGGTGCAGCCGCTTCTAGTGTCCACCTCAGCCGTGCGGCTGGCGACAGAGTGTGTGATGATGATGCTCAAAATCGATGACATCATCATGACGCGTATGTAGAAAACACGCTCCGTGTGAGGATGGACCACTCCCGCCCCTTCCCTCTCTATCGGTCTCTCGCCCGTCTCTCATCCTCTCCTCTGTTCCCCCCCATTGTCATCTTTGCGCACCTGTGATCGCGCCTTGAAAAGAATGTGAAGCAACAGCGACGGCTGTCGAGAAGGGTTATAACCACCTACTCCGATTGCTATAGGGGAAGGCCTTTGTGAGTGGGCATGGAGGAGATGTGGTGGTTGATGGGGGGAGGGGCAGACAGATAAAGAGTGAAAAAAGGGGTAATAGATAGCTGCAGGAAAAGTGTTACAGAGGAAGTTAAAAGATGAGAGAGTGACGTCGATAGGTGTGTACATGCATATGTGTGTGTGTTTGTGTGTGTGTGCGAGTGAAGTTTGGCCAGTACAGGGAAGATTAGAGAGGGGGAGGGGCCAGTAAGCATAAACAGTTCGTAAATAACAACGGGAAATGAAGCAGCCACAGAGACACTCTCACTGTGTGTGTCGGCGAGTGAGTGAGTGGAAGATTGTAAGACAGAAGTGGCACACGCCACCCCCCCTCCACTCCACCTCCCTACATTTTTGTCTGTGCAGCTGCAGTTGTGTCATTACCCCTTCTGAAGATCCTATGTTTTTATTATTACTATCAATTTCTATATAAATACAAACACACACATACACAGATGTGCTGTTAAGAGGAAGAAATGAGAGCTAGATGAGTGAATGAACAGGGGTGACGAAGGGCGTCTACAATTGGTGAGGCACCTTCCCATTCCTTCATCCTCTCGTGTGGAGCAAAAGTTTGTTACCCATACATACGCACACACACACACACACACACCCCAACACTCAGTACTACCCTTTTAAAGAAATCAAAAAAGTAAAAAAATAATGTCAGGGCACAGTGGAGCATTTTTTTTCTCTCTCTCTCTCTCTCTCCTCGTTTCTCGGTAATTGTGGAAGAGCAAGGAGGGTGTGCGTACGTATGTGTGCGTGACACCGCTTTAATTCTGTTTCCTTCCTCTTCCTTACATATGACTCTGTCCTTTTCAAGAACATTTCGCTTTCATACCAACACTACTTTGTGCGCAGCTTCGTTGCCTCTCCGCTCAGTTCAAGCAATATATCATTTTTGTAGTTGCGATTTGAATTTAGATCAATCATCATTATTACCAATAGTGAAAAAAGAGTGAAATACCATATACAAACAAGACGGCACGAAGAAGAGGGTAATCTCTCTCCCCACTGTAGCACAAGTATTGTCTGCGCATCCCTGTACACTCCTCGATAGATTAAAAAAAAGCCAACATTTCGTTCTACATCGATACAAGTACCAAAACATGACAGGGAGAGGCACTTCATACCTTGTGGCAGCCGCACTCACAGTGCTCCTAGTGTCACTCCTCTCGCCTGCCGCCCATGCGCGCCTCAGCCCCTCGCCACCTGAGCACCCACTTTACCACCCCCTCCCGTTGACTGGTCAGCTGCGCGAGAGGGGCGGGGGATGGCCGGGCTGCGAGGCTGCGCACGTACCGCAGTGGAGCGGGTACTTCGACATCCCCGGCATGGTGGCAGAGAAGCACTACTTCTACTGGCTCTTCGGGCCCCGCAGCGGGCGCAGAGATGCGCCACTGATTCTGTGGATGACTGGCGGCCCCGGCTGCAGCTCCTCCTTTGCGCTCCTCACGGAGGTGGGGCCCTGCATTGCGAACGAGACCACCGGCGACCTCGATCACAACCCGTGGTCGTGGAACAACGACGCTTATCTTCTCTTCGTGGACCAGCCTGCTGGGGTGGGCTTCTCCCACGCCGACCGCGCCGACTACGATGTGAACCAGGCGCAGGTGTCGGAGGACATGTACTGGTTCGTGCAGGCACTGCTCCAGTACCACGTCGACCTCCGCGCCAACGAGTTCTTTGTGGTGGGCGAGAGCTACGGCGGGCACTACGCCCCGGTCACCGCGCAGCGCATCCTCTCCGGCAACCGCAACGGCAACAGCCCTGCCATCCGCCTTGCTGGCATGGCCGTCGGCAATGGTCTGACCGACTCCTACTACCAGTACCCCAGCCTCCCTGACATGGCGTATGATTTCTGCAAACAGAAGCTCGGAAAGCCCTGTGTCTCGGCCTCCGTTGCGGAGGAGATGCGCTCGCGGGTGGCGCGGTGCGAGCTGTACGTGAAGGGGTGCAACTTGAATAACTCCACCGCCGCCGCTGACGCGTGCCGGCAGGCGAATCACGTCTGCAACGGCATTGCTGAGTATTACGGGAGAACCAACCTGAACTCCTACGACATCAGCAAGGAGTGCATCGGCGAGTTGTGCTACGACTTCCACGCTGTGGATGACTTCATGAACCGCGCTGATGTGCAGGCTGCGCTCGGGGTGGACGCGCAGAAGTGGCAGTCGTGCAACATGGAGGTTAACAGCATGTTTGGCGTGGATTGGTTCAAGAATTTCAACGGCAGCGTCGCGGCGCTGCTGGAGGGCGGCGTGCGTGTGATGATCTACGCTGGGGAGCTGGACTTTATCTGCAACTGGATTGGCAACAAGCGGTGGGTGATGGAGATGGAGTGGAGCGGACAGGAGGCGCTGCGCCGTGCCTTTGACATCCCCTTCAAGTCGTTCGACGGGCAGTACGGCGGCTTGGTGCGCGCGGTGGAGAGCGCCACCTCGCCTATTCACTTCACCTTTGTCCAGGTGTTCGACGCGGGCCACATGGTGCCCATGGATCAGCCCGCAGCCGCCAGCACCCTCATCACCCACTTCATCCGCAACGAGGCATTCAACCCTTAACTCCGCAGTAGGGGGTACCTGTGTAAGTATATTCTCGTCCGCTTGCGACTGTTCTTGTTATCATTGCATGTGCCACCACGGGAACAGAAATACCCCCACCCCCCCAAAATGGAAGCCAAGTGATAATAAGTGGCGCTGGGCAGCTTCTAAGGATTGCACCCGCATTCTGCCCTACCAGGTGCCCTCTTCCACACCCCCTGTTTTCATCCGCAGTCGAGGTTGCGCCTCGTTGTTGCCCATTCGGCTGTGGGGGGAGGGGGCGATCTTGTGGGAGATGGGCTTTTTGCCCGGTGTCCCCTCCTCAGCCCGCCCCAGCTCTTGTGCCGCGGGTTCTTTCTACACAGCTCCGTGGCTCCGTTTCGGGCGCGGTTGGTCTAGGTGGTTATGACGTCGCTTTAACACGGCGAAGGTCTCGGGTTCAAGTCCCGAACTGCGTAATTTTTGGTCTTCTCTGCCTCTAGTTATTGTCACGTGTCTTTTAGTTGTGAGTGGGTCCGTAGCTTCCCTAGCTCAGTCGGTAGAGCGCACGGCTCTTAACCGTGTGGTCGTGGGTTCGATCCCCACGGGGAGCGTCTTTTTCCATCCCTGGAAAAAGCGGCGCCTCTTTTGTCAGCGAGGGCGGGTGGGGAAATGAGAGAAGGGGGCTTTGGCAGGAGGACGGGGGTTAGTGGCCGCAGGGCGGAGGCAACTGTCTGCCCCACTCTCGTCTTCTCGGGCGCTGCCGCCGCGGAGAGTCGGTGCTGAGTTCCTGCCGAATATACAGTCTATGTTATTTTTAAAAAGTGTTTTCTCTTTTTTCTGCGTATATGGACTACCCGCCCTCTCTTTGTCCATCACTCGCTCTCTTCGTCCATCTCGGAGGCGGAGAGACTGGATATGGCCATGGAGGCGTTGCTGCTGATGTTCCCACTATCGTCGCCGTCGTCGCTGTGGCTGCCATCACGCTTCTTCTTCACCCGCCGCTGTGGGTCTGCCTGCGGGGCCGCGCTCCCATCGTTGCGGACACTGGCCTCCCCCCCTTCTCCTTCCTCGCCGCTGGCCTTGCGGAAGACGCGTATCAGTGGGACAATCTCACTGCTGAGGAACTCTTCCAGCACGGTCACGTAGTGATTGGATGCCCGACTCCAGCTCTCCTCGGTCAGCCACCCGCTGCTCGTCACGCGTTTGGGGGCAGGCATGTTCTCCATGGGTGGCACCCCCGCGATGATCTCCGCGAAGACGCGGTCGTCCAGCACGTCGACGAACTGGAAGGGCAGGTACAGGAAGCCGCCGAGCGCAACGTGGCAGAGCACATCCGTCAGCGTGCGCTTGCAGGGCCCAGGGCAGACATCCGCCGTGGCCTTTTTGTACGCCGCAATCTCCTCCCGCTTCCGGGCAAGGACGGTGTCGACCGCGGCCTGCATGTGGGCGGACCGCGCGAGGTCGCGCAGCTGCACCCCGACCTGCGAGCGCCGCGCCAGCCGGATGATCATTCGCTGGTAGATGACGCTGCTGGAGTTGGCGTGAGGGTCGTAGCCGAGGCGGATGCGCAGTCGGTTGAAGGGGCCGGTGCGGATGAGGTAGGTGAGGCAGTTCATCACCTGCTTGTTGAAATACACGCGAGGGCACTCGCCAGACTGCAGCATCGCCTCCGATAGGTCACGTGCCGCCCAAACAGGGCGTGCCGCCAGCAGGCGCGCCGCCACGCGCACCTCGGGTGGGTCGCTGTCGCTCGTTCCATCACACGAGCTGCCGATGCGCTCGAGAAATGCCACCTGTCGCTCCAGCTGCTCGGGTGGGTACTTGGGGTCGTTGGGGGCCACCACCAGCGGGTTCACAAAGTCCATCATCACCCACTGCGACGGCTCCTCCTCGTCCTCGGCGCTGTCGTCGTTGCCGCCGTCGATGTGGTTCGCTCCTTCGCGCTTCACCTGCACACCCGGCCCGGACGCGAGCAGACTGCTCACCTGCTTGTGGTGTCGCAGGACGGAGCCATTCGCCTCTTTCCCCATCTCATAGCGCGCCTCAAAGGGTGCCTTCCCGCTCAGGTACCGCATCGGTGGGAAGAGGTCGCGGCTGCAGAGCCCCGGGGCCTCCGCGCACTCGCGATCCCCAAAGATCCCAAACGTAAAGTCCACCGGGCGCGCCATCTCGATCTCGCGCGACACCACCCCAACCACCTCCACTCGCTCCTTCTTGCTCGGTGGCAGCGTGGTCTCCTCCACCACCGCCCCGGTCACTGCGTCCCGCAGGCGCCGCACCTGTCGCGTGGTCGTCACGCGCACGAGGAGGTCATTCCGGTAGTACCCACTCAGCAGCATCTGCGGCACCGTCGAGGGGAACACCTCACGTCGCCGTTGCGCCCTCCTCCCCCCGCCACCGCCGCTGGGACTGTGGACACCCTCGCTCGGGGTCGCAGTGGCGGTCGTAGCCGCCTTGTCCCCCCAGTCAGTGCCGCGCCAGCATGTGAAGATGGGGTCGGTGTTATACTCCTCAACACTGCGCATTCGCAGTGAGAGGGGGGCATTCCCTGACGCCCGCCCGCCCGCCTTCACCCTGGCGCTTTCGTCGTCGGACTCGTCGCTGCTACAATCCGATGCATTGCTGTCGCCGCTGCTGTGGTTGCCGTCATCGCCACTGCAGCTGCTCGCTGAGTAGTCGTCATTGTTCGCTGTCGTTGCGGGGGAGCGCGCCAAGGCTCGCGCGGTGGCGGTGGCGCCGCGCCGCTTGCCGCGGTTGTCCTTCCAGCCCTTACCGGATACAGGAAAGTCGTCCAGACAAGGACCGAGCTCGTGAGGGGGCAGGTAGGCCTCCACTTCTGCCCGCTGTGCCGCCGACTGCTCGTCGGTCGCTGTCGGCGCCACGCAGAAGGGCAGCTCCACCGACACGTACGATCGATAGGCCGGCTGCCCGCTATGCAGCTGCCGAAGAGGTGACGTATCCATCTGTGGCCCCTCTTCTCCTCAAAGCAACAGCAACAACAGCAAAAGGCTGCTCTATGATCTGTATGTGGACTGATGGGATGTATGTATCGTCCCGGGCGCTGTGTACCCATGCAGAAAATGTGAAGCGAATCAGTAGCGGTCATTGGAATAAATAGGGGGGGGGGCTGACACGCTGATGAGCAATTAAGGCAACCGATGAGTGATTGGGTGGGGGTGGGGTTGGTGGGGTGGAGGTGACTGATTGCCACACACACACACACACACAACACAAATGTGCACTTGAGTAGAGGGGTTTTTGTATGAAGTGCTGTTGCGCAGACTAAATCAGAACGCTGTAATCAACATATGTTCACCTATACATAATTTCGCACACCGATCAATGGTGGCAACGGTATGTGGTTCCTTCTCTAGAAATATACACACACAATAACAACCAAACACAGATATATCGGTTCACATCCGTACCAAAAACAACAACGAAAAACCAATTGTACATTTACCTCCCTCGCTTTCCTCTTGTTCCCGTCACAACACATTCCATCAGACAAAGCACTTCTCCACCCCCCGCCTTCAGATCTACTTCATCGTAGCACGTCCGGCGCTGCTTACTGCTATGCTGTCGCCGCCGTTGTGGTGAGAATGTAAGTACCGACGCGAGGTGCGGAAGGCTTCCTGGATGATCACCGCCGCCTCTTCGCACGCCCGGGCACTCTTGTCCTCCTCGCGAAGGACACGCAGCTCGTTGGCCCGCCTCTGTGCCACCACGCGGCGCCAGAAGGACTGAATCACCGTCGCAGCGTGGTCCAGCACGTCCTCGGCCGTCACAAGCAGACGCCGCTCCTCCTCCACGGAGTCACGCCATGGGGCCCACTCCCGGCGGACCATCCACCCGCGCACGTGCTTCTGCAGAACCAGTGCCGCCCGCTCCTGCCGTGCCACCGCGCTCCCAGCCCTCAGAGCACGGTACCGCTTCCAGCGATGCTGGATCAGCGTCGCCGCCGCGTGCTTTTTGGAAAGCGCGGAGAGCTTGCCAACGTGCACGCGGGCAGCGTAGCATCGGTAGTTGCGCTGAATATGCGTGGCGGCGGCGTCGCGCTGGGCCTTCCGCTCCAGCCGGATGCGTGCAGTGTTGCGCAGCTCCGTTGCCGCATGAGTCCAGAAGAGCTCCTTCACAATCTCGCTTGGACTGGCGCTGGCCAGGCGCTCCTCGTAGGACCGCATGATTTCCTCCCGCTTCGCCGTGCGTCGGTGACGCACCTGCAGCACGGCCATGTGCTTGCGGTATGCGCACTGAATGCGGGTGGCGGCGCGCTCCCGCTCCAGCGCGTGCTGCTGCTGAAGCCGCTCCTCCTCCGCCTTCTCTCTGCGCAGCCCACGCACGTACACGCGCTCGTAGTACCCACGGTAGTGTGCCTGTATCTTCGTGGCTGCCTTGTGCCGCAGGAGAAAGCGCACACGATCCTCGAGCGCCAGCTCGCTGAGCAGCTGGGCACGCAGTCGCTCCGTGTTTTCTATTTGGCAGGCCCGCGCCTGCAAGAAGGCAGAGACCACAGTGGTGGCCTTTTCCCACTTGAGCGCGTACAGTACCATTGCCGCCTCCTCCTCCGCGCGCTGCTGCCGCATCCACTCCCTGCACCGCTGTGCAAGCATGACGCGCCACCAGCATTGAATACAGAGAGCAGCGGCTCGGCGCCGATGCGTCGTCTCCCGCAGCCGCGCCACACGCTCCGCTGCGGCTATCTTGCGCCAGAAGCACTGAATGCGCGTGGCGGCGTGCGCGTGATAGTTGCGCTCCACCGCCCGCACGCTCACCTCCGCCCGCATCTGTCGCCGGAAGCACAGCGTGCGCCAGGCGCGCTGAATGCGTCTGGCGTACACCCCGAGCTCATCCATCACCGCGCGCTGCGCAGCGTACTCGCGGCGGGTCACATAACCCCTCCAGATGGACTGGATTTGCACGCACGCCTGCACGCGCCGCAGCTTCTCCACCCCGCGGCGATGCTGCGCGCGGTAGTACGCGTTCATCTCCTCCGCCTTGCGCTGGTGAAGGACCATTCGCCACGCGCGCTGAATGACACGCGCCGCTCTGTCTTCCCCACGTCCCCGGCGTGCCGCCCGCAGCGCGTGCCGCTCGCGGCGTGCCCTGTACATCCGGTAGCTGCGCGCAATGACTGTCGCGGCGTAGTTGTCGCGCCGCATTTGCTCGACCTTGCCCTTCGCCGCCGCGTTCCTCCACGCCCGCTGAAGCACCAAAGCGGACGCCACCTCCCGCATCCGCTGGACCTCGCGCTGACGTACCTGGTGGGCGAGCACGACGACGTGAGCCATGTGGAGGCGGCCCTGGTGGCCGCGACCCATGCGCTGCCACAGCTGTGTGCAGTGCTCATTCCGCAGAAACGTCCCGCGAGCGCTCGCGACGAGGCGATCACTCTCGCGGGCATAACAGCAGGCCTGTATGACCAGCACAGATTCCTGCCGCAGTCGCTGCAGACGCTGTTGGCGCAGAAGCTCGGCGTGGTAGTCCGCGAACTCCTTCTCCTTGGCACGCTGACGGCACTCCCGCCACCAGCGCTGCACCCGCACAATGCAGCGAAGCGTGCGCTGCTCCGCGCGGTGGGCGAGGAACCTTCGTCGCAGCACCCGACTTTGCAGCCATCCAATGAGGCGTGTCGCCGCCCGCTGCGCGCGCTGACGGTCAGCTAGCAGCCGTTCGTAGCGAATGCGTGCCACGTGACAGCGCCACATGCACTGGATCGTCGTCGCTGCCTTGCTGAGCTTCTGCTCCCGCATCCGCAGCACCAACTCCCGCTGCCGCTGTCTGCAGTATTCGCCAGACAGCACCGCACGCGCAGCGGCTTGGATGCGCACCAATCTGCGTTGACTGGCGGCGGAGCGCACCTCCTGGTCACGACGGTAGGTGCGGTAGTAGCGGAACCAGGCTCGCGTCAGCACACCCCGCACGAGGGCCTGGATGGTCGTTGCGCTGCGGCTCCGACGGTGTTGCTCCTCCAGCTGCCGCAGCTCCGCGCGCCTCGCCGTGTAGGACCGGAAGGCGCCCTGTATGCGCCGCGCCGCCACACGCCGGCGGAACTGGCGCTGCTCGTCCTCGCGGCGGTTGGCCTCCGCCTGGGCTGCGATGTGCTCCGCCCGGCGCCGACAGAAGCCGCGGTAAGCACGCTGGATCGTGCGTGCGGCAAAGAAGCGGCGGCGCTGTCGCGCAATGTACTCTCGCTGAATTTGGGTCCGCCGTAGAAACTGTCTTGCGCGGGCCTGCAGCGTGCGACACGCCGCCAGCTCCCGTCGCTGGCGCTCCGCCTCCGCGACGGCGCGGGCCTCTGCCTCCAGACGGCGCTCCTCGCGCGCCTTGACGAGGAACCGGCGCGTCACACGCTGTATCCTTACGGAGGCCGCGATCATCGCCAGCACAAGCGTACGCGCGGCCACCCCGCGCCAGAGGGCCTGAATGCGCACTGCAGCGCCACGGCACCGACGCAGCTCCCCATCTTCCATCCTTGCCACCATCTGGTCGTAGAGGGTATCGGCCAGCTGTGCGTCCGCGGCAGCCACGGCCCTCATCTGCCGTCGCTGCTCCTCCTTCTTGATCTTCTCCTGCAGTCGCTTCGACTTGTCCATGGACTTGCTGCGCTCACGCTCACGCTCACGCTGTTGCTTCACGCTTCCCGTGTTATTAAGATATGGGCGGCCACCTCCACCGCTGCTGGCACCCGCCACACTCGAGGAGACGCGGATGCTGCTGCTACTGTTGTTGTGGTGCGCCGACACGGACTGGTGGGCGCCACTCACTGACGAGTTGCTCCTCGCCACGTTACCGAAGGTGCGGCGACCAAACGGGTTCGATGGGCTCGCGCCGAGTGGCGGGAGGCTGGCACCACTGATGCTCTTCCGCTTACTGTCCGGGAGATCCGGCATGAGTGGTAGTGCGCCACGCTGGGACGCATTCAGTGGGCTGCTAGAGGAGAAGGTGAGTGATGGCTGCTGCAGAACGGCGGCGTCAAATGACAGCCTCCCACCACCACCTCCGCCGCCGACACTGGCAGTGGGCCCCAGCACAGGGATGACACCGCTGCCGCTGGCGCCCCTGGTCGGCCAGCCCGGCGTCGGGGCCGAAAAGAGAGCGGTTGACGATGGCGGGCGCGGGATGAGGGAGGACGGCAGCTGCAACTGGTGGTGTTGCTGCGGGAGAGGAGTGAGGGCGGGCGGCGCCGGGCCGGGCCCAATCCGAGCGGGCCGGAGGAGGAAGTTATCATTGCCACCACCACTACTCGAGCCGCCTCGCTTGGAGGTGAAGAGGTGTGGGTTGAGTGCTACTGGCGGGGCCGTGGAGTCCTGGGGAGGAGCGGCGGGCTGCCCGCCTGCCAGCGGACCGTGCCGCTGCCCCTCCCCCACCTCCATCGCCGCCACCGACCCGTCTGCAGCTGCCGAGTACTGCACAGTGGCCGCCATCCAGCCGCCATCAGACCCCCTCTGCTGTTGTGGGCCTGCCAGCCGCTGCCGCTCATGGGCAGCCGTGCCACCATATGTGGCGCTGAAGACGCCATGAGGGCGCTGCTGTGAGGACTGTGGTGGCTCAGTGGACATCATCCGGCCCCCAAACTGCGCAGCCACTGCGGGAGCCGTCGGCCCAACGGATGGCCCCGGTCGCTCGACAGGAGCTCCATTGGCATCCCAACTCGACCCATGTGACACCGTGGCGTGACCAGGCTGCTGCTGCGGATCCTTCATCCGCTTGATGGCTTCCAGCGCGGCGTCTACAGTGGAGCAGTCACTGCCGATGAGATACCTCCGGCTGGTGTCGAGGGACTGCTGATACGCCCGTTGGGCAGCCTGCAGGTCGCCCTTCTTCCCCCTGTGTTCTAGTGACACACCGAGATTGTACTGCCCCACCGCTAGCATCATGGCGAAGCGGGTCGTCATGGCGGGCTCGGTTTGCTCAAGAAGGATCTGCTGAAGCGACACAGACGCGCGCTCCGCCGCGGCCACTGCCTCACCATGTCGTTGCAGCCCATTGAGCACGGTGCAGAGATTTAGGTAGGTAGAGGCAGAGGTGGTTCCACTGGGGTCGAGCCGGGCCTCAAACTGGATGGCCCTGCGGAGATACCCGAGCGCCTGCTCCAACTGCCCGCGGTGACGTTCCATGCAACCCAGGTTGTTGTACGTGGCTGCCCGCAGTCGCAACCGCTCCGCATCGTCCTTGGCAAAGCAGGTCGAGCCCAGTGCCAGCGCCTCCGCCTCGGTCAGGCCCCCAAAGGTGGCCATCATGTTGCGCACAGTGCGTGAGATGTCGGCTGCCGTCTTTTCCATGCCGTTGTCGGTGAGAAACAGTCCCTTGTTGAGGAAAAACGTAGCGCTGTCATAACGGCGCTCGGTGAACTCGGTGACTGCGTAGCTGTTGCAGCGCAGGACGAGGTCGCGCGCTTGCTCACTGATGCTCAGGGGCAGGTCGAGACTGCCCGGTTCCTCCAGCGCTATCGCCCGCGCGATCTCTGGCTCGTGGCTCCTGCGCAGCAGCAGGGCGGACTCCGCACTCTTCACGCTCTCTGGTGTGTTCCCCTGCTCCTCAAAGTTCTGCGCCATTTGAAGGAGGAAGCGGATCGAAGAGAGTGGGGTGTCATTGCGTGGAGTGGCGGCGGAGGCGCGGTGCCGACGTCCGGTAGCACTCCCGCCGAGGGAGTGCAGATTGCTTGAAGATGGCATTCACGACACTCTCTCTTCCCACTGAGTTTTCCTCCACCCCGCGGGCTAGCTGGCTGCCAATGCCTGTGCGTGTTTGTATATATATATATATATATGTCTGTGCAGGGATTCAGAAAGGAAATACGAGTCGTACCCCACTATGACCTTGTGCGAGTGAGTGTGTGCTGCTGGACAACCAGCGGACCTATATATATATATATATATATACAACAACTTGTGAGGCTCCCGAAAAAAATATAATCCAACAAGAGCAATAAGAACAGAAAACCAGTCAGACTTATGGCATACAGAGAAGATGACCATTCACATTCATGAGTGTTCAAGAGGTACATATATAAATTGTTATTAGTGTATGGGAGGGTGGGAGAGAGAAATCGTAGCAGACTTAATGAAGGCCTCACTTGTAGAGTTTGTATCACTGAAGTTTAGTGAGCTGTGAGTGACACGGATAGATGGGACGATTGAAATGGTGACAGTGAAAGTGGCAGAAGCGCAATTTCACTTCTTCTTGAGTAGGGCCAACTCATCCTCGCTGTCGCTGTCGCTCCCTTCGCTGTCCTCGGACTCCACCACCGCCTCTTTGTCAGGCACCACCCCTGGGCTCTCCACACCGTCCACCACGTGCGCAGTCTCGTGCACACGTGGTTCAAAGATACCGCCGTCTGCCACCACATCCCACATTGACCAGTACTTACTGTGACCAATCGTCAGCACCGAGGCGGGCGACACACTGGCGCAGGGCACTGGACGACAGTGGCCAAGTACAGGGGCGTCCGCAGACAGCGTTCGCACACACAGTCCAGTGTCAGCGTCCCAGAGCCGCACCGTCCGATCCAGCGATGTTGTGACCAGCGCAATCGGCATCACTGAGCCCAGCACCCCTCCCTGGGGGAGCGGGCTAGCGTAGAAGCTGAGAGAAGTGACGACGTCCTCGTGGCCGACGCACATGAATGGCGCTCGCCCCCCACTGCCACTCTTCGCGAGCACACGGGCATCCCACAAATGCACCACCGTATCCGCCCCTCCCGAGGCAAAGCGCACACCGCAGGGCGACCACGCTACGCACGTCGCTCGTGTTAGGTGCCCACCACAGTTTCCTTTCGTGGAGTCACTCGCGGTGGTGGTGAAAACACAGCGGCCGGTGCGCGTGTCCCATGTCACCACGCGCCCCCCACTGTCCGCGGTGGAGAGCAGCGAGCCGTCCGGGTGGAAGGCCACGCCACGTACACCGCCCACCGTCTCGTAGCCGTCTTGCGTCAGCAGGTGTGTTGGAGAGAGGGGAGGCGAGGTGCAGTCGCCATCGGAGAGGGCTGCAACCTCCACACACCGCCGCACATCCCATAACCGAAGAGTGGCATCGTCGCCTGCGCTCGCAAGGAGGTGCCCAGTGGGATCGACGGCTAAAGCGTTGATGTTGGCAATGTGATTGTGCGAGGGATCCCTCGCTTCTTCGATCTCACTGCCACTCAGAGTAAGGCCATTGTTGCTCCCTCTTTCTTCAGACGATCCGACCACGCCTCCCGCAGCGGAGATGCGCCACGTGGTGATGTTGCGGTCGAACATTGTGGAGGAAAAGAACACTGGCTCGGTGGGATGCGGGGCGAGCGCTCTCACGCGGCCCCACTGACTGCAGCGGAAGCTGGACAAGCTGCAGAGCTGCGCACAGCTGTCCACATCCCAGAGCGTCACAAGGCCATCCACTGAGCCGGTCACCACCAGTGAGCGCTCGGCAGAGAAGGCGTGTGGTGGCAGGGCCGCGCACGCGCTGAAGGGCAGACACAGTGTCCCAACAACGGAGCTGCGCGCGTCACGGGTGGTGGTGGTCGCCGCCGTCGTCCGCGATATGACATTCCTCACGGATTTGGTGAGCCGCAGCCGCTGCACAGTAGCACGCACAGCCACGCTACTGGCCTGCTGAACCGCGGCATAAGAGGCCGTGTAGACGCCCTTCAAGTGGGTAATCCGCGCCTGTGCTCGGGCGGTCGAGAGTGGGAGCAGCACCCGCGCTCGGAGATCGATAAGCTTCGCGGGTGCCTGGGAGAGAGTCTCCACTGTGCGAGGGGAGGGCGCCATCGCCACCACGCGGGCCCCAACCGGCACACCACTAGGGAGAGCAGGGGAGGAGGACGCGGTGGTGAGCGACATCATGTATATATATATATATATATATATATATGTATATCTGCGTGTATCTACAAACGCTGACTTGCGTAAAAAGGGCAGAGGAAAGGAATGAGGGAGCAGCTTTCGCAGTGAACCCAACAATCCCCACCGGCATCCATATACATTTATATGGACACTGCGGGGGAGAGAGACTAGTGAAAACGGGAGACAGTTTTCCTTCGCATCCTTGATACACAGATCGCAACACAACATCATCCACACCTAGATCATGCAGCGAAGAAAGCACACACACATACATTTATGAGAACCATCACTCAATGCCCTCTGGTAATAGGCTCACAGGCTCATCCGAGTCCTCCCGGAGTCCCATGTTGCCGAGGAAGGTCAGCGCTACCCACAGATGCAGCAGCGCAAGGTACACCACCACCACCACCCGCGCTTGTGCGTGCCGGCGCAGCAGTGCACCCGCTCGCAAGGCTGCATCGTCCGCTGCGCAGAGGAAACTCGCCACCATTCGCCCCGCCTTCCCTCTCCGCGCGAGCGTCATTACAGCGTTGGAGCGGCGCAGCTCCGGCGTGAAGTCCACTGCCCCCATCGCGCCAGCCGGCCCATGTGAAGTGACGGGGCCTGGGAACCGCACGCGGGTGGTCATGCCATCGCCGCTGTTCAACATCGCAGCCGTCCCTTTGGCGGAGGCCCTCAAACCTTCACCAAACCCCGCCGCGCTTGCTACCTCATCATCGCCAATGCGCCGTGCCAGCTGACCGTGTCGCGTCTTCCACTCCATCACATCCCGCATACTCGCGTCCAATGCAGTCTGGGACTCCATCAATTGGTACGCCAGCACACTCGCGCGCTGCCGCGCCTCACCCAGCTCCTCCTCGCTCCGCGCCAGCTGTGCCCTGATGTTGGCCACCGCCTCGTCGCCATCTGGTGATGCCGCAGACTCTGCCTCTTCCCCCTCCGCGGCTCTCTGTGCAGTGCGCGGCCCGTCCGCAGCGCCGCCACCACTGAAGCGCAAGTCGCGGAGCTGCGCCTGTGTCTCCCGCCGCGTCACCCGCGTTTCCGTGTGCGCCACCGCCTCCCCCTCCAGCGACTCCTGCAGGGTCTGTACGTTCAGTTTGGCGGTGTCCATCTCAGTCTCCAAAGCCCCACGCTGGGCCTGGAGCAGGTGCACCTCCCGTGTCGCGCTGTCTGCCTCCAGTCGCGCCTGCTGGCTAGCTGCCTCGGCACCATCCAGACGACTGCGCAGTGTGGCGACCAACTCCTGGAGCTCCGCCAGACGCAGCGCCACCGCGTTTGCCGCCTCATCGCCGCTGGGATCTGTTGGCACCGCCCCGGCCTCGCGCAGGGCACGCAGCTCCGACTCCTTCTCGTCCAACAGGCGCCGTGATGACTCACGGTAGCTCACAAGCTCCTTGGCCAGCTCCGCCTGCGCCTCCTTGTGCAGACGCGCCTCCCCCTCATGGCGTGCTAGCTCAGCGCGCGCGGTGCTGGCGGTGGACTTGTGCAGGCTCGCCTCCCGTCGCCAGTGGGTGCCCTCCTGCTCCATCGCGGCTAGCTTATCCTGCAGTGCCGCGATGGAAGCGGCGGCCTCCTCGGCGGTCGCCTCCGCCCGGGCCCGCGCATCGGCTTCGTGGGCGAGCTCACCCTGCAGCTGTGTGAAGTGCAGCTTGAGGGTATCCATTGTGAGATCAGCAGGGAACGCCGCCATCGATATCGTGGAGCTACGCGCCGCAGCCCTGGCGCTGCCGCTGGTGGTGGTCACACGGCGATCGTCAACGTCGCTGCGGGATTCCCTCAGAGCTGAGGACACTTCGCTACCACTATGAGGCGTGGGCACTTTACCGTACTGCCCCCGCTGCTGCGTTGGTTCCTCCTGCTGGAGCATCTCCTCCTCTTCCTGCTCACGCCTCTCCACCTCCCCAGCGAGTTTCTCTGCCCTGTTATCGATAGCCTCCAAAAACGCCGTCACGCCATTAAACATCTTTGCCGTGGTTGTTCTCCTGGATTCTGCAGAAGCACAGCCTCGGTGCGATACAATGATCTTAATATATGTGTGTATAAGTATATTGTCTCTGTTTGTGACCTGTACTGCATCTGGAGGAGGAAGAAGAGTGTGTGTGTGTGTGTGTTCATGTATGTATGGGAGGGGGGGGGAGGGGAGAGAAACGAAACACATACACAACTGACATCTGCTTTTACTAGCTGCCCTCCTTCTCCCCCCGGGTGTGCGTAGCCTCCCCATTTGAATATCTTTCTCTCAGACGTGAAAGCAGAGTGATAAACATAACACATCACATCAGTGATGATGAAAAAGAGGGAAAAAGAGAGGGGGAGGAGGGAGTTGATGGAGACTTGTGACTGCTCCTCTGTTTCCTCCGTACTCGTGCGTCCTGAGTGTTTCTTTTTGCCCACCCTCCCCCCCACCAATCTCTCGTTTCTCCCTCTCGGATTGCTCGCACTTTACACCAGCGCTGTGTACCCCATCGCGGCATAATCCATCTCACCCTCCTCGTCGCCCTCGTTCTGCAGCAGGGATGCACCGCCGCCAGCACAACCAGCTTCGGGATCTAGCGAGCGGTAGTTGTACTCGTCGCCCTCCCCGCGACGCGCTGGTAGAGTCTCGATGTCCCGTCCCGCGCTCACTGCATTGGGGTGCGACGCCGCGCTTACACCATCAGTTTCCGCCCCCCGCGCGCATCCTTCCTCTGCAGCGGCAGCCACCACACTGGATGGTTTGCTCAGCATCGCCCCCACCACTTGACGCATCACCTCCACTGCTTCCGCGTCCAGAAGCACTGGCGCTGGAGAGGACGGCACCGCATTGGGACCGGCGCTTCCTGCGCCTCCGCTGTCCCCTACAGCTGCGGGTCCGGCGGTGGCGGCGTCTAAGAGTTCCAGAAGCACTTCGGCGTGGGCATGAATGTGATTGTATGCCTTCTGGATGGCTTCAACGCAGCCACCGAGTGCGTCCAGATGCAGCACCGCCTCACATTCCCGCGCACCCGCCACACTGCCACACGTCCGCACATCCATCTGGTCAAATGTTCCCAAGCGCTCCGCTACCGCGAGGCGCACGGACTCCTTGAAAATGGCATCCTCCAGTTCCGCATCCTCCAGACCACTTAGTAATGACAGCTTCAGTGGGATTGTCAGGGTGCCTGACACCTTCACAACTACATGCTCCACGGCGTTGGGGTCATCGTCGATGCGGGTACGCATGCGCATGCTTTTTTGTTATGTATTCCTATGAGCGAGTGAGTGTTTGTATGTGTGTGTGTGTGCTGCCAGTTTGCAGTCTCCAGACACCTCTTCCCAGGAAATACAAAGTGAGTAAACATACGGTCACAAAAAAGATAAGACAGTTGCGAGATGGACACGTGCGCAGAGGAGGATGAGGCGCGATAACATATGCTCACAAAAACATGTGTACAGGCACAGTAAGAGTGTGCACGTTCAAGTGCACATTTCTCTTCTAGATTCTCTAAGATATTATATTTGCGCATGTTGTCGAGCATACACGACAGTAACACTAATATCTAATAACAGCGTGTATGTGTGCACTCAAGAAGCGTCACAACAACACGATCAGTTGCCAAACGCATTGACAGTACACTAATAGCAGCACTGGGCGGGGGGGGGGGAAGAGAGAGACAGAGAAAAAAATGCAGCGCTCTAACATGAAGTCTAAAAAAAAAATGATGCACAAGGACACACGCACTGTATTCTAAAACTCGTGCAAGTGAATTTTTGCAGGTTCTCTACGAGCTCACGAGGACATCCATCCACCTCCGCCCGCCGTACTTAAACGTTTGACCGTATGTGCGCTCGAAGGAGGTGATGTCCGTCTTGAGTTGTGTCGTCAGACGATCCACCTCACTCTGCAGCTGCGCTGTGTCCTGCTGCGTCACCGACTCTCTCCCCTGTTGCTGCTGTTGCTCGAGCAGTAGCTCTCGTTGCGCCACCAGCTCCAGCAGTGGGAGCTGCATTTCCAGACGCTGTGTTTCCACGCGCAGTGCCTCCGCTCGTTGCCGCGACACGGGCAGCGCACCTATGAACCGCAAGAAGTTCTCCCGCTCAGCAGCGGGTACCTCCAAGACGTCCCAGAGCTGATGCAGCCGCTCACGCGTGGCTTCCGCGTTAGGTGTGGGGCTGGTTGCTTCATTAAGACCGTTAGTGGCAGTCTGCGCGGAGGGTTCGCTGGCGAGGGCTCTGGAGGTGGAAAGCGGACTCGCCGTGACATACTGCGTTCGCGCGCTCCCTGGTGATGGTGGTGGTGCATGCAGAGTGGAGCTGACGCGCGACTTGCTGAGCGGTGCGGCGACGCGTTGGTTGTGCAGCTGCGGAAGAGGCTGCAGCGGGCGATGGCGAGAGTAACCAGTACTGCTGCTGGCGTCAGTGGCAGTCGCTGCAGCGGCAGAGGGCGCTGCCTGATAATAGACCATTGAATGTGCCACCTGCCTCTCTTTGTTTTCCGCAGTGCCTCTGGCCAGCGTCGTGCACTCCTGCTGCAGTTGAGCCTTCATAGAGTTAATAAGCTGCTCATAGGATCGCTGCACTTCAAGTTTCTCCTTCTCACAGTCCGCCCGACACTCTTGCAGCGCCGTCATTGCCCCGTTCAGCTGCCCGAGCACAGCATTTCTGCGCTCCTTCTCCTCACGCAGCATGTCCTGAAAGTCTGCTACGCGAGCGTTGAACTGCTGCTGACGCTCCGCACTTTCCGCTGCCGCCTGCTCCTCCAGCTGCGCGCGGTGCTGTACAAGGGTCGCCTCCAGTTCCTGTTGCATGGCTTGCACCTCACTCTCGTGACGGCGCCGGGCGGTGGCCCGGGCCTGTGCTTGGGCGGCTGCCTCCGCCTCCATTGCCGCGCGCTGCTCACGAGCAAAGGCTTCGTAGGCTTGTTGGCTCTGCGCCTGCACGTTTGAGATCTCGCGGTCGAGACGGACCTGGGCCTCCTGCTCCGCCTTTGCGCGCTCCTGGGTGGAACGCTGCAGCTCCGTCCGCAGCAAAGTGAGGGACTCCTCGAAAGAGCGGCGCTGAGCCCTCCCTGCCTCCTCGCGCTCTTGTATGTGACGTGCCTCCAAAGTGGCGAGATCGCGGGCGTGCTGGTGACGCAGCTCGTCGACCCTCGCCTCCAGCGCACTCACTTGCCCTGCGTGGAGCTCCATAATGCTCTGCATCTCCGTGTCGAAGCAGTCGCTCTGGAGGCGCAGTGTGTCATACGCCCGGGCCTCCTGGCGCTTCACTAGCTCAGCATTGCGTCCCGTGCTCTCCTCCAGAGCCCTTGCGCTCGCTGCCTGTGCCTCCATCAAACGTTCTTCGTAGTTCCTCCGCACATTCTGCAGTTGTGCGTCGTGGGCCGCACATTGGCGCTGGTGCTCCGCCAGTAGCTGCGCGCGCGTCTCCGACTCCCGCTTCTGCCACGCCTCCTCCGCCGCTGTGGTGGCCTGGGCGTGTGCTTCACACATGGCCGCGAGCGCCACCGCTGACCTCTCGCGCTCCGCCGCGACCGCTGCGTCTGTGTGCTGCCGCACGTTCTCTTCAAATATTTGTTGCTGCTTCTCTGCCTGCCACATCTGCTCCTCAAGTCCGCGCTGCAGGGCGGCCCAGCGAGCGTTGGCCTCCTGCGTCCGGGCCTCAGTGAAGCGGAGCACTTCGGCTGACTGTGCAGCCGCGACCCCCCGTGCGTGGTGAACTGCACTCTCCTCCGCTGCACCGAGGGCGGCCTCCAGCTGCGTCAGCAGCTCCGTCTCCCGCGCTTCAGCACACACGCGGTACCGCTCCATCTCCCGCTCCCGCTCCACTCGAGCACCCGCGAGGAGTCCTTCAAAGTGCCTTGTCAGCTCGCTCACCTCCTCTTGATGTGCTTGGACATGAAGGGTGCTCAGCGCTGCATGCTCGCCGAGCAGCAGCTCTTCCCGCGCCGCCTGACCCCGCAGTATCGTCTCCATTATACTACTGGTGGATACCCACATCGCCCGCTTGGCGGCGGTGAACTGGCCTTCGTACTGGGCGAGGAGATCGCGCTGCATTCGTGTCTGCCGCACCTCCCAGTCCGCCTCTGCCTCCTGCAGATGTTTCTGCACCGTCACCGCGGCCCTCTCCGCCGCCGTGGCCTCCACCTGCGCCGCACGCGCCTCCACTGCCAGTTCTCTCTCTAGCAGTGCCGCCTCCCGCGCTGCTACGCGGGCCTCAGCGGTGGCAATGTGCTCTCGGCACCATTGCTCCCTGTGCGCGACCGCCTCCTCGGCCCTCTCCTCCGCCGCCGCCACCCGTGCCTCACAACGTGCGCGCTCCGCCGTCAGCTCGTCACGCATCTGGGAGTGGCACGCTGCAACAGCCTTGCTGGAGCGCGTTTCCGCCTTGTCGACCCGCCGCTGGGCCTCACCGAGCAGGTGGTTTTTCAGCGACGTGTACTTCTCCTCCTGCGCTGCCTCCGCGCGTGTGTGCTGGTCACGCTCCTCTTGCAGCGTCCGACTCCACAGCCTCTCGCACTCCTCAACGGCGTCACGCACGAGGGCGTGACAGCGAGCGCGCAGCTGCAGCGCGACCTCCTCCGCCGCTGCCAGTTGCTCCCGCACCTGTGAATGCTGCGCTGCGGGGACGGCACCCTCGTGCTCACTGAGGGCCTGCTCGAGCAAGGCGTCGTAGCGCGCTCGCATCTCCGCTACTCGTGTGTGCCACACCAACTCAGAGTTCTGGTGCTGCTCGTGGGTAATGCGGGCCTCCAGCTCCGCGGACTTGAGCTCGAGCTCATCCGACAGTGCAGCGCTGCGGGCTGCGAGTTGTTCGTTTCTTTGTCGCAGGTCCCGTATGACCTCCAGATGTCGACCCACCGCGCTGTCCGCAGCGGCGACGCTGACAGTCCAGCGCTCGGCTGCCGCCGCCTCTGCGGCCACCACACGCTGCTCATAGGCTTCGCGCAGCTCACACTCACGCCGCGTCTGCTCGTCGCGCAGGGAGGACAGAGCGGTTTGATACCCAAGTGTAATCCGCTCTGTGGCAGCAGTGTGCTCTGCCAGCTGCTCTTCCATCAGAGCGGTCCATCGCTTCTCTGCCTCGTCATGCTGCGCGACGCAGCGGGCCGCCACCTGCGTGTTAATGGCAAGCTGTGCTTCCTGCCGGGCGGCACATACCTCCGTCTCCTTTGCGGCGAGAGCCGCTTGAGACGCGACCAGTTGTGTTTGCATCTCACGGAGTGCGTGCTCGTGGTTGGTCTGCGCTTGTCGCAGTTGCTCTGAGCTCTGCTCCATTGCGGTTTTGTACTGGTGCGCCAGTGCCTCCTGCCTCTCTGCGGCTCCACGGAGCAGCGCAGCGTGGTGGGCCGCTGTGTCTCGCGCAAGACGCTCTCGCAGCTCCGCGCCCTCAGCGAGAGCGCGTGTGAGGGCGGCGTCACGCTCACTGGGACCCTCGCCGGAGACCCTCCCAGCGGCGGCTGCGCGCGTGCGTTGACGCTCTTCCTCCAGTAATCGCATCCAGTGCTCCTCCCGCTCCTCGATTCGACTCTCTAACTCATCGCAGCGCTCCGCAAAGTCTGTGTCGAGCGCCCGCCTGTACGCTGCTTTGAATGCCTGCAGCTGCTGCAGCGCGCGGTCCTCGACCCTGCGCTGCGCTTCGCAGGCTTCCTCCAGCGTCTTGGCAACTGCCTCGTACAGTTGGGTGGTGATTGCTCCACCGTCACCGCCACTACACTTCATGAAGTGGCGGTGAATCTCCGCGATCAGGGAGGTGCCGATATCACGTTGGGCATTGCTCCACGCCCCCACCCGCTCCTTCCAGCTGTCCTCCACGGCAGCCATGCGCTGGCGCAGGCCGCCTCCCGGTGCCCCCGCGGGGGTGGAGCCCTCGTCGTCGGCCACGTTGCCAGCCCCATGCGGTGGCTGCCGCTTCTCGCGCAGGTAGCGCGCCTCGTAATCTCGGACCCTCTGCTGTGCCTGGGCCAGCTGAAACCGCAGCGATTCAATGAGTGAGTCCTCGTCTGGTGCATGCGCCGTTGCTGGTGGCACAGCGGCGTTGACGGCAGAGGAGGACGAAGGTGAGGAGGGTGGGGTTGTGGAGGCGAGAGCGACAAGTCTGTGAAAGTGCTCGCGATGCCGCCCTTGGCGAGGCTCGTCAAACTGAACTGCACTTTTCCAGTCTTCCCCGCTGCCATTGTAGTGGTGACGGTGCTCTGGTGGGGCGGATCCGCTGATGTGCTGACGAAGGGTCGGTGTCTCTGATACACCGCTGCTTTGGCTCAGCTGGGCCGACTTATGACTGTGTGGCGGTGATGGCCATTCGCTAAAAGCTGTAGAGTCCATATTATGAACTTACCCACTGTGTGTGTATGAATGATTGGTGATGACGACACCCCTGCCAGCACACATACACACAGCCTCAGCGCGCTTAAGTAGCATAACATTGACGAGAGAGATGTGAGTGTGAGGGATTCATGGCGGGGGTGGGGTCAGTGAATGAATGAATGCAGGGGTACAAACATTTCCTACAAGGACACCATATACTGCGGTGGCGTGAGACATACACACACTCACACGCAAAGGCAGAGGGAGATCCACTTGATGGACATGCA